>JAUCBJ010004983.1:0-40925 GCA_032718475.1 Nemertoderma westbladi | reverse complement strand
GGGGGGGTGAAGGGCGGGGGGGTTCGTCGAGCTTGCATGACATTTTGTGACAGAGGGGAGGGGGGGGGGGGGGTCGACTTTTGTGTCACGGCGATGTTCTATACTTTAAGGTTAAGTTGACTTTGACTTTAACACATTTGTAGATGAGCGGGTAACTTTAACATCGAAGTCATTGACTCCAACTCGAATACCTGTTATTTATATAGATGAACAATTGACTTGCCCGTGGGAAAATAAGATTGAATATATTTTATGTAGTTTGGCATATCAAACGTTGTGTATTATTAACATAAAATACATTACAAAACAAAACAATACATAACAAAAAAATTGCCTGGGGGCGTGGAGTGGGTATTAATTGTTTGATGTTATTACCAATTTATTAATGTGACAGAGGGGGAAGGGGGTTTTCAAACTGAAACTAGAACCGAAACTGAATCTATTTTTATACTGTCTACATTTACCCACGGGCAATTCAATATATATATATAAGTAATAAGTAAATATTATTGTATACAGACACACACATCAGACAGTCTCGGTGACATTTTAAAAATAATGACTTACAGAAATATTGTCGCAATCTCTAAAATAACCAACGTCGAGTGGTGATGGGGTAGGATGTGGCCGCTGTATCGAATTGAATTTGGAGGAAGGCTTGATGCCCTTAGGACACTAAGATGTCCTAAATAGCAAATATACGAACGAAAAATGTGTGAATATTACAGTATAGTGTGGGAAGTGGCAACATTATGATGACGGTACATTATTAGATGAACGAAAATAACAATTGTGTTAGACATATGGACTGTATTCTACCTATAAACTCAAAATATTGTGAAAAATAATGAAGAAGTTCTGCCCTCAACCAATTAGGAAACCCGTTTATTACAGTAGTGATAAATTTATATTAATCTAATAATAAAGAAAAGTGAAAATGGGACATCCTAATTTAGCCAACCCAATCCAACTCCTGTCCGAAGATGTCCGGATTTCAAAGACCCCCTCACCCCCCTCTGACCTCGGTCGTCATTTATGGTTGACCCCTAAAATATAAACATGTATTAATTAGCATCAACGTTACTCACTCATTTTACTTACATTATCAATTTCCAAATCGTCTCCATCACTAGCATTACCAGTATCGAGTTGCCTGTAATCAATACCCTTTTTTCTTCTCAACCCCCTGTGTCTATCGCCCAGCTCATCGTCTGTTGGTGGTGCTGTACCACTACCACTTTCGGAACAGTATATTTCGTTTCTCGTTACTGCTTCACCAGCAAGTCTTTCAGCCTTCTCAACATTCTCTGACAGGGAAAACAATATAATAAATATATAATAACTAGATAAATCTATCAAGATGCCTTTAAACAAACCCACAAATTAATAAATTAAATAATACCCTTTTTTTTGATCAATTCTCTGAAAAATCAACGAAGCTGAGAGAATAATGACAAAGACCTACATAAGGAGATATATGATATACGGTTCAGATAACAATAAAGGAAATATGTCAAAATTGAACTAACTTGTAAAAGCAAAAACAGTTCCTCGGTGTTTCGCCCAACTTGACATCTCTACATTACCAAATTCCTTTCGCATTGATTCGACATTCCGGGGCCAATATGTTATAGTGATTGACTTCTTTTATCGTACGAAATGATCCATGAACTTAAAGCCCATTCAACTTCAACACCCTTTCCCAAGTTAAATTCAATAACAACATAACGTTTAAGGTTATTGTCAATTTTATATAATAATTGACCACACAATAATTCCAGTGCCTGGATAGGCCTAGATTGTTTGCATATTATTTATGGTAGGCCAATTTATGATTTCCTCGCCTGTAATCCTCGCAATGTAGGACCTATGTTTCAGAATGTAGTAGTGGCAGCACAACACACTGGGAGACAGAACCACATGGTTTTGAAATAGGAAAACAACAAAGTTTTACATAATTGTCAGCCTTAAACATATGCATATCAACAGACCCGTCACCATTTTCATTACACATTACAGTTAAGCAAATAAATATTGTAAGTTGAAGAAGGACAGGGGTACTTAAAAAAATCAAACATCATTCGGTTTGAAATCATGGACACCCTTAAATATATAACCTTAGTTGATGGGCACAGAAGCTGAGAAGTATACCATGTATAATAATAATTTTTCCCGTTCTTTTATCTAATACCACATTGTTGCCTTTCTTTATACTGAGACTATAATGTGGTTTGTAATTTATAATTTTATTGTTTATTTTATTTTATTATTTTGTATTGCATAATTGTGATTTGGTCAATTTTGTGTGATTTGGGTGTATAGAGTCTGCAAGTTGAAAAGCTGTGCCGGTGACCCTCTGGGGGACTCCAAACCGTGCGACCCATGCGCTGAACAACGCTCTGGCACAGTCATCTGAGGTCGGCGGTCCAGCCATTGGAATCACCTCAAACCATCTGGTAAAACGGTCGATGATGGTGAACAGGTGGTCAAAACCACGAGACACAGGGAGAGAGCCAACTATGTCGACATGGATGTGCGCAAAGCGCTCCAGGGGTGCGTCAAGGTGTTGGAGTGGAGCCCTGGTGTGTTTGGAGATTTTGGCACACTGGCATGCGTGGCACGTCTGTGCCCACTGAATACAGTTCTTTCTCATGGAAGGCCAGACGTATTTGGAGGCCACCATCTGGGTGGATGCCCGGGCTCCAGGAGGCAGTGGTGCGTGCAATGCCTGGAAGATTCGTCGACGCCAGGATGCTGGAACGAATGGCCGCGGTTGACTGGTCCGTCTGATGTCGCACCAGAGGCTGACACCATTGTCGGCACTTCGTATCTGTTACAAGACGAGACTGGTGGCCAAGTCTCCAGCCTGAAGGAGTCGGGTTAGGTCTGGATCAGTCTTCTGAGCTTTTGCCATGTCGGCAAAATCGATAGTGACTGGCAGGATGGGTGCTAAGTCGAGGGATCGTTCGTAAAAGGTGTGGATGCAGCATCGGAGGCTGACCTCGACATTGCGTCAGCGACTGCATTGTCTCTCCCTGGAAGGTGTACCAGGGCAGTAGTAAACTCGGAGATGTAACATAAATGGCGGATCTGGCGTGGTGTCCTATCTGCCGATGATGCGATGGCGCCGACCAATGGTTTGTGGTCGGTGAAAACAGTGAACTTTCGCCCCTCGACGTACCAGACAAAGTTCCTGATGGCCAGATAGACTGCCAGTAGCTCGCGATCGAAGGTGCTGTATTTAGTTTCAGCCAACTTCATTTTCGCTGAAAAGAAGGAGAGAGGAACCCACATTCCGTCCTGGAATTGTTCAAGGACAGCGCCGACTGCACGGTCAGATGCATCTGTAGAGATAGCAGTAAGGGCTCCCTCTCGGGGAAAGGCAAGAGTCGCGGCATTGATCAGCAGCATCTTGACCTCCTGAAATGCATGAAACTGGGGCCAGTTCCACTCCAGTCGTGTTGGTTTACCTGCCACAACCTTGTAGAGAGGTTGGAGGACGTGGGTGGCATGGGAGAGGAAGCGTCTATAGAAGTTTATGACACCCAAGAACTCCTGAAGGTCCCTGACTGTTGCCGGTTCTGGGTACTGCTGGATTGCATCGATTCTGTCAGATGGTAGGCGGATGCCATCAGCAGAGATGGAGTGTCCCAGGATTGTGAGACTAGGAACACCGAAGACACACTTTTCGAGGTTGATCACCAGCCCATTTGCTGCAAGACGCCCACATAGCATCCTGACATCCTTCTCATGGTCAACCATCCCACAACTACCGATAAGAATGTCGTCCTGGTAGGGCTTGGAGGCTGGCACTGGTTCGCATACCTCATCCACCAGTCTCTGCTGTGCCTGAGACGCATTGGACAGTCCAAACCTGACTCTGGTAGACTCGAACAGGCCGAACGGAGTCGTTATTGCTGTCTTTGCTATGTCGTCTTCATGGACAGGGATCTGATTGTAGGCGCGTTTGAGGTCAATCTTAGTAAAGAGATTGCAACCTGCGAATGTGTGTGCAAAGTCCTGGATGTTGGGCAGTGGGTATGAGTCATCCTCTGTGATTGAGTTCAATTTGTGGTAATCACCGCATGGGCGCCAAGAACCATCTGGCTTCGGCACCATGTGGAGTGGGCTGCTCCAGGCGCTCTTGGACCGCCGCATGCTGCCATCGGCAACTTGCCCAAGAATGACTCTCTTGGCAATTGCCAACTTTTCAGGAGAGTCTGCGTGGTTTCGACCGGACAGGCGGCCCATGGGTAGGTATATGGTGGATTACACCATGGGCAACTATCTTCGAAGAGAAATCTGGTTGAGTAATCGAAGGAAACTCGGCCAGGATGTCATTCCAGCGACAGCTGGAAGATGTTTTTTTTTGTGCTTGTGTTCTTTATTATATTTTTTAAAGTATCATTAATTTGTTAATTGTTAAATGGACATTAATTTGTATATACATACTTTTACATTTTTTGCTTTGCAACTAAATTGTCATGAATAATGTCAATAAACTACTACTACTATGTAATCCCTTCTACTTGTACTATTAAAACGCAATAATTTTTATTGTCCGTTTAAATCCCTTTTTTGTCCTTTTTTTTATTTTTTATGTCCTCCAAAAATCGAATGTTAGGTTCCATGCTACCGGTTTCTCCACAGCCGTTAGGCCTACCAATACCGTATTTAAATTTTATGCTACACAGTAGGCCTACAGCAGTACCGGTGCCGGTACCGGTACTAAAATCCTAGTCTTGCAACATGCGAAATCTGAAAAGATCTTGATAAGATTTGTTAACATTCTTTGTATTGTAGTATTTTATTTGTTCTCCATTTAACATATGCACTCGAAATAAAATTGCATACATAATTGTATGGTAAATTAATACTCATAGGACATAATGTAATATGAATAAATAATGTGAAACCGGAATGATCATGTATGTTAGGATTTAGGAGGGAGAAGACCGCCAAGGCGTAAAAGCACTAATAGGGGCCCAACTAAAATTAAAGATAAAATTAAAAATACTAATTATATCTAAAAACCAATTTTACAAACATTCACAACAAATAAAAACATCAAAATCGTGCAGGTATATAAATTAGGTTAAGAGGTTGCAAATAGGCATATAGATAAATCATAATTAATTAAAACTATACAAATGACTTAAATCTACATTCTTAAGCAGACGATTGAAAGTGATAACATTCGGCGCATTAACAACATCATGAGGTAAACTGTTCCAAGTATTTACTGTAAGTTGGGAAAAACGGTTATTTGAGATTACTAAGCGGCTAGACTGTATGTATAACTTGTAATTATGACCACGAAGACCCGGGCGTTAGACATACTCGAAAAAATCGCTAAACTGAATATCTACTTTACCATGACACATGTTATACACCAAACGCAAATCAAAAATAATACGCCTAGCTTGGAGAGGTTGCTAATTAAGAAATGCCAGCCTATTTATGTAGCTATCATCTAGGTATGAGATATTGCACCTCTTAAAAAGCCTGCGGGTAAAACAACGTTGCGCACGTTCAACTAGTTTAATATTGAAAAGCTGATGGGGTGACCAGACAACTGTACTAAATTCTAATAATGGTCGCACGTAGGATCTATAAGCAGTTAACAATGATTTCATATTGGAAGAATAAAAACACCGAAATATAATATTTATGACCTTGTACGCCTTAAGAACCTGCTCCTTACAGTATTTACTAAATTGTAAATCGTTGCACATGGTAATACCTAGATCTTTACAACTAGTTTTAACTTTGAGACAAATACCATTGAGAACATAATCCCTTTGATCCAGTTTACGATTCCCAATATGCAAAACATGACATTTAGAATAAGTGCCTACACTCAATTGCCAAGTATTACACCAAATCGACAATGTATCCAAAGCGCACTGAATGTCAACATGTTTACTATGGTAAGCGTAAATTTTTAGATCATCAGCAAATAGTTTAGTACTAACAGCATGCAAATTATTAGGTAGGTCATTAATAAATATAATAAATAAAACAGGGCCTACCACACTACCTTGAGGGGTACCCGATATGACGTCAACAAAATCTGAATAATTTCTACCAACAAGCACACGAAATTTACGATTTGATAAAAAAGAATGAAACCAAGCTAACAAATTACCGGAAATTCCGTAAGCAGCAAGTTTTAGCAATAGTTTGGCGTGGACGACCTTGTCGAAGGCCTTCTCGAAGTCAATGTAAACAACATCAACATCTTTCCGTTTGTCCAGAATCCGAAACCAATCATTAGTGCACTCAATTAAATGAGTCGCAGTTGATTTACGTTTTAAGAATCCGTGCTGCTGCTTAGAGATTAGGCGGTTAGTTAATAGATACTTTGTAAGATCTTGCCACTTCAGATTCTGATCTTTGCAGGGGAGGCACTGATCGTCTAAGATCCTTACAGATTCTCTAGGTACATCCCAGATCTTTGCAGGGAGTCACTGATCATGTAAGAACATTACAGATTAACTATGAATATACCAGATCTTTGCTGTTGGCTAGGGGATGTGCATACGCGATCGTTGCAAATTTATTAAATTACTTATTATGGGATATATCTTTTTACAGAACACAGCAGAACACAGTAGAACACAGCAGAACACAATAGAATACAGGCGGAACATAGGCGAACACAGCCGTAATTAAAATCTACACCAAAAAATAACACACTTGGGAAAGTACCAGATTTAATCATACAACTGTAAGATGTCAATTACATATTTAAATTAAATGGCGGTTTTCCATATCCTCCAAAATTAATTACTTCTCATTATCCTGTAACCATGGAGAGTTGTTTAGTTCTACAGCAGTACAGTACCGGTAGCTGAGTAGGCCTACATCAGTACATTGGTAATATACTCTACACTGTGCCCGGTAATTGCCGGTAAATGCCTACAGCTGTCTGCCTGTACAATGTACAGTCTGTCAGTCTGTACATGTCTCTACCAGCACTAGGCCTACTGCAGTACTGGAACAGGCTGACCTGCTGACAGGCAGATTGCTGGACTAGTAACAGGTACAGGCCTAACCGAACAGCTGATCGGGGAACTCTGATCAGGTAATTTATTTTGGAGGATATGGAAAACCGCCATTTAATTTAAAGGCAGTGATTTTTTATGTCAATTTATTTGACTTTTTTTGTCAATTTTTTTTACGAATTATGCATAATGACTTTTGTTGTCCATTTAATGACTTTTATTGTCAATTTTTATGTATGTATTTCTTCAAACTGTCAGACTGCTGATTTCTGGACTGTCAGACAGTTGATTTCACTATGCCTGTGCCAAAACATTCCATGATTCCATGATTTATAAATTATGAGATAGATTTCCATATGCGCCTGTGGTAAAAAGACTCTATAATAGTTTGTGGTTGTTGTCGATAATCGATTACCACATGACGTAGCAAAACACTCATTTTATAGCCAAAAACAATTACCAATTGATGGAAAGGAGCAGGTTAAGGCCGAGTTTTCTAACCAAAACAATAAACAGTCACTTTACCAAATCAGGGAAAGGAGCAGGTTACAGAGACGGGATTTTCTAACCAAAACAATAAACGATAACATTACCAATTGAGGGAAAGGAGCAGGTTACAGAGGCGGGATTTCCTAACCAAAACAATAAACGATCACTTAAACTAATTGAGGGAAAGGAGCAGGTTACAGAGGCGGGATTTTCTAACCAAAACAATAAACAGTCACTTTACCAAATCAGGGAAAGGAGCAGGTTACAGAGACGGGATTTTCTAACCAAAACAATAAACGATAACATTACCAATTGAGGGAAAGGAGCAGGTTACAGAGGCGGGATTATCTAACCAAAACAATAAACGATCATTTAGCTAATTGAGGGAAAGGGGCAGATTACAGACGCGGGATTTTCTAACCAAACTGTCAACGTCTGAGAATGTATAAATGTGTGAGTAAGCCTACCAGCCTTGTTAAATAAATGTGTGAGCAAGCCTACCAACCTTGTTAATTAAATGTGTGAGTAAGCCTACCAGCCTTGTTAAATAAATGTGTGAGTAAGCCTACCATCCTTTGTTAAATAAATGTTTGAGTAAGCCTACCATCCTTTGTTAAATAAATGTGTGAGTAAGCCTACCAACCTTGTTAAATAGATGTGTGAGTAAGCCTACCATCCTTTGTTAAATAAATGTGTGAGTAAGCCTACCAGCCTTTGTTAAATAAATGTGTGAGTAAGCCTACGAGCCTTTGTTAAATAAATGTGTGAGTAAGCCTACCAGCCTTTGTTAAATAAATGTGTGAGTAAGCCTACCAGCCTTTGTTAAATAAATGTGTGAGTAAGCCTACCGGCCTTGTTAAATAAATGTGTGAGTATGTCTACCAGCCTTTGTAAAATAAATGTGTGAGTAAGCCTACCATCCTTTGTTAAATAAATGTTTGAGTAAGCCTACCATCCTTTGTTAAATAAATGTGTGAGTAAGCCTACCAACCTTGTTAAATAAATGTGTGAGTAAGCCTACCAGCCTTTGTTAAATAAATGTGTGAGTAAGCCTACCAGCCTTGTTAAATAAATGTGTGAGTAAGTCTTCCACCCTTTGTAAAATAAATGTGTGAGTAAGCCTACCAGCCTCTGTTAAATAAATGTGTGAGTAAGCCTACCAGCCTTGTTAAATAAATGTGTGAGTAAGCCTACCAGCCATTGTTAAATAAATGTGTGAGTAAGCCTACCTGACATTGTTAAATAAATGTGTGAGTAAGCCTACCAGCCTTTGTTAAATAAATGTGTGAGTAAGCCTACCAGCCTTTGTAAAATAAATATGTGAGCAAGCCTACCAGCCTCTGTTAAATAAATGTGTGAGTAAACCTACCAGCCTTGTTAAATAAATGTGTGAGTAAGCCTACCAGCCTTTGTTAAATAAATGTGTGAGTAAGAATACCAGCCTTTGTAAAATAAATGTGTGAGTAAGCCTACCAGCCTCTGTTAAATAAATGTGTGAGTAAGCCTACCAGCCTTGTTAAATAAATGTGTGAGTAAGTATACCAGCCTTTGTAAAATAAATGTGTGAGTAAGCCTACCAACCTTATTAAATAAATGTGTGAGTAAGCCTACCATCCATTGTTAAATAAATGTGTGAGTAAGCCTACCAGCCTTTGTTAAATAAATGTGTGAGTAAGCCTACCAGCCTTTGTTAAATAAATGTGTGAGTAAGCCTACCAACCTTGTTAAATAAATGTGTGAGTAAGCCTACCATCCTTTGTTAAATAAATGTTTGAGTAAGCCTACCATCCTTTGTTAAATAAATGTGTGAGTAAGCCTACCAACCTTGTTAAATAAATGTGTGAGTAAGCCTACCATCCTTTGTTAAATAAATGTGTGAGTAAGCCTACCAGCCTCTGTTAAATAAATGTGTGAGTATGCCTACCAGCCTTTGTTAAATAAATGTGTGAGTAAGCCTACCAGCCTTTGTTAAATAAATGTGTGAGTAAGCCTACCAGCCTTTGTAAAATAAATGTGTGAGTAAGCCTACCAGCCTCTGTTAAATAAATGTGTGAGTAAGCCTACCAGCCTTGTTAAATAAATGTGTGAGTAAGCCTACCAGCCTCTGTTAAATAAATGTGTGAGTAAGCCTACCAGCCTTGTTAAATAAATGTGTGAGTAAGCCTACCAGCCTCTGTTAAATAAATGTGTGAGTAAGCCTACCATCCTTTGTTAAATAAATGTTTGAGTAAGCCTACCATCCTATGTTAAATAAATGTGTGAGTAAGCCTACCAACCTTGTTAAATAAATGTGTGAGTAAGCCTACCATCCTTTGTTAAATAAATGTGTGAGTAAGCCATCCAGCCTTTGTTAAATAAATGTGTGAGTAAGCCTACCAGCCTTATTAAATAAATGTGTGAGTAAGCCTACCAGCCTTTGTTAAATAAATGTGTGAGTAAGCCTACCAGCCTTGTTAAATAAATGTGTGAGCAAGCCTACCAACCTTGTTAATTAAATGTGTGAGTAAGCCTACCAGCCTTGTTAAATAAATGTGTGAGTAAGCCTACCAGCCTTTGTTAAATAAATGTGTGAGTAAGCCTACCATCCTTTGTTAAATAAATGTGTGAGTAAGCCTACCAGCCTCTGTTAAATAAATGTGTGAGTATGCCTACCAGCCTTTGTTAAATAAATGTGTGAGTAAGCCTACCAGCCTTTGTTAAATAAATGTGTGAGTAAGCCTACCAGCCTTTGTAAAATAAATGTGTGAGTAAGCCTACCAGCCTCTGTTAAATAAATGTGTGAGTAAGCCTACCAGCCTTGTTAAATAAATGTGTGAGTAAGCCTACCAGCCTCTGTTAAATAAATGTGTGAGTAAGCCTACCAGCCTTGTTAAATAAATGTGTGAGTAAGCCTACCAGCCTCTGTTAAATAAATGTGTGAGTAAGCCTACCATCCTTTGTTAAATAAATGTTTGAGTAAGCCTACCATCCTATGTTAAATAAATGTGTGAGTAAGCCTACCAACCTTGTTAAATAAATGTGTGAGTAAGCCTACCATCCTTTGTTAAATAAATGTGTGAGTAAGCCATCCAGCCTTTGTTAAATAAATGTGTGAGTAAGCCTACCAGCCTTATTAAATAAATGTGTGAGTAAGCCTACCAGCCTTTGTTAAATAAATGTGTGAGTAAGCCTACCAGCCTTGTTAAATAAATGTGTGAGCAAGCCTACCAACCTTGTTAATTAAATGTGTGAGTAAGCCTACCAGCCTTGTTAAATAAATGTGTGAGTAAGCCTACCAACCTTGTTAAATAAATGTGTGAGTAAGCCTACCATCCTTTGTTAAATAAATGTTTGAGTAAGCCTACCATCCTTTGTTAAATAAATGTGTGAGTAAGCCTACCAACCTTGTTAAATAAATGTGTGAGTAAGCCTACCATCCTTTGTTAAATAAATGTGTGAGTAAGCCTACCAGCCTTTGTTAAATAAATGTGTGAGTAAGCCTACGAGCCTTTGTTAAATAAATGTGTGAGTAAGCCTACCAGCCTTTGTTAAATAAATGTGTGAGTAAGCCTACCAGCCTTTGTTAAATAAATGTATGAGTAAGCCTACCGGCCTTGTTAAATAAATGTGTGAGTAAGTCTACCAGCCTTTGTAAAATAAATGTGTGAGTAAGCCTACCATCCTTTGTTAAATAAATGTTTGAGTAAGCCTACCATCCTTTGTTAAATAAATGTGTGAGTAAGCCTACCAGCCTTTGTAAAATAAATGTGTGAGTAAGCCTACCAGCCACTGTTAAATAAATGTGTGAGTAAGCCTACCAGCCTTTGTTAAATAAATGTGTGAGTAAGCCTACCAGCCTTTGTTAAATAAATGTGTGAGTAAGCCTACCAGCCTTTGTTAATTAAATGTGTGAGTAAGCCTACCAGCCTTTGTTAAATAAGTGTGTGAGTAAGCCTACCAGCCGTGTTAAATAAATGTGTGAGTAAGTCTTCCACCCTTTATAAAATAAATGTGTGAGTAAGCCTACCAGCCTCTGTTAAATAAATGTGTGAGTAAGCCTACCAGCCTTGTTAAATAAATGTGTGAGTAAGCCTACCAGCCATTGTTAAATAAATGTGTGAGTAAGCCTACCAGACCTTGTTAAATAAATGTGTGAGTAAGCCTACCAGCCTTTGTTAAATAAATGTGTGAGTAAGCCTACCAGCCTTTGTAAAATAAATATGTGAGTAAGCCTACCAGCCTCTGTTAAATAAATGTGTGAGTAAACCTACCAGCCTTGTTAAATAAATGTGTGAGTAAGCCTACCAGCCTTTGTTAAATAAATGTGTGAGTAAGCCTACCAGCCTTTGTAAAATAAATGTGTGAGTAAGCCTACCAGCCACTGTTAAATAAATGTGTGAGAAAGCCTACCAGCCTTGTTAAATAAATGTGTGAGTAAGTCTATCAGCGTTTGTAAAATCAATGTGTGAGTAAGCCTACCAGCCTCTGTTAAATAAATGTGTGAGTAAGCCTACCAGCCTTTGTTAAATAAATGTGTGAGTAAGCCTACCAGCCTTTGTTAAATAAATGTGTGAGTAAGCCTACCATCCTTTGTTAAATAAATGTGTAAGTAAGCCTACCAGCCTCTGTTAAATAAATGTGTGAGTAAGCCTACCAGCCTTGTTAAATAAATGTGTGAGTAAGCCTACCGGCCTTTGTTAAATAAATGTGTGAGTAAGCCTACCAGCCTTTGTTAAATAAATGTGTGAGTAAGCCTACCAGCCTTTGTTAAATAAATGTGTGAGTAAGCCTAGCAGCCTTTGTTAAATAGATGTGTGAGTAAGCCTACCAGCCTTTGTTAAATAAATGTGTGAGTAAGCCTACCAGCCTTTGTTAAATAGATGTGTGAGTAAGCCTACCAGCCTTATTAAATAAATGTGTGAGTAAGCCTACCAGCCTTGTTAAATAAATGTGTGAGTAAACCTACCAGCCTTTGTTAAATAAATGTGTGAGTGAGCCTACCAGCCTTTGTAAAATAAATGTGTGAGTAAGCCTACCAGCCTTTGTAAAATAAATGTGTGAGTAAGCTTACCAGCCTCTGTTAATTAAATGTGTGAGTAAGCATACCATCCTTTGTTAAATAAATGTGTGAGCAAGCCTACCAACCTTGTTAAATAAATGTGCGAGTAAGCCTACCATCCTTTGTTAAATAAATGTGTGAGTAAGCCTACCAGCCTTTGTTAAATAAATGTGTGAGTAAGCCTACCAGCCTTTGTTAAATAAATGTGTGAGTAAGCCTGCCAGCCTTTGTTAAATAAATGTGTGAGTAAGCCTACCAGCCGTGTTAAATAAATGTCTGAGTAAGTCTACCAGCCTTTGTAAAATAAATGTGTGAGTAAGCCTACCAGCCTCTGTTAAATAAATGTGTGAGTAAGCCTACCAGCCTTGTTAAATAAATGTGTGAGTAAGCCTACCAGCCTTTGTTAAATAAATGTGTTAGTAAGCCTACCAGCCTTTGTTAAATAAATGTGTGAGTAAGCCTACCAGCCTATGTTAAATAAATGTGTGAGTAAGCCTACCAGCCTTTGTAAAATAAATGTGTGAGTAAGCCTACCAGCCTCTGTTAAATAAATGTGTGAGTAAGCCTACCAGCCTTGTTATATAAAAGTGTGAGTAAGCCTACCAGCCTTTGTTAAATAAATGTGTGAGTAAGCCTACCAGCCTTTGTAAAATAAATGTGTGAGTAAGCCTACCAGCCTCTGTTAAATAAATGTGTGAGTAAGCCTACCAGCCTTGTTAAATAAATGTGTGAGTAAGTCTACCAACCTTTGTAAAATAAATGTGTGAGTAAGCCTACCAACCTAATTAAATAAATGTGTGAGTAAGCCTACCAGCCTTTGTTAAATAAATGTGTGAGTAAGCCTACCAGCCTTTGTTAAATAAATGTGTGAGCAAGCCTACCAACCTTGTTAATTAAATGTGTGAGTAAGCCTACCAGCCTTGTTAAATAAATGTGTGAGTAAGCCTACCAACCTTGTTAAATAAATGTGTGAGTAAGCCTACCATCCTTTGTTAAATAAATGTTTGAGTAAGCCTACCATCCTTTGTTAAATAAATGTGTGAGTAAGCCTACCAACCTTGTTAAATAAATGTGTGAGTAAGCCTACCATCCTTTGTTAAATAAATGTGTGAGTAAGCCTACCAGCCTTTGTTAAATAAATGTGTGAGTAAGCCTACGAGCCTTTGTTAAATAAATGTGTGAGTAAGCCTACCAGCCTTTGTTAAATAAATGTGTGAGTAAGCCTACCAGCCTTTGTTAAATAAATGTATGAGTAAGCCTACCGGCCTTGTTAAATAAATGTGTGAGTAAGTCTACCAGCCTTTGTAAAATAAATGTGTGAGTAAGCCTACCATCCTTTGTTAAATAAATGTTTGAGTAAGCCTACCATCCTTTGTTAAATAAATGTGTGAGTAAGCCTACCAACCTTGTTAAATAAATGTGTGAGTAAGCTTACCATCCTTTGTTAAATAAATGTGTGAGTAAGCCTACCAGCCTTTGTTAAATAAATGTGTGAGTAAGCCTACCAGCCTTTGTTAAATAAATGTGTGAGTAAGCCTACCAGCCTTTGTTAATTAAATGTGTGAGTAAGCCTACCAGCCTTTGTTAAATAAGTGTGTGAGTAAGCCTACCAGCCGTGTTAAATAAATGTGTGAGTAAGTCTTCCACCCTTTATAAAATAAATGTGTGAGTAAGCCTACCAGCCTCTGTTAAATAAATGTGTGAGTAAGCCTACCAGCCTTGTTAAATAAATGTGTGAGTAAGCCTACCAGCCATTGTTAAATAAATGTGTGAGTAAGCCTACCAGACCTTGTTAAATAAATGTGTGAGTAAGCCTACCAGCCTTTGTTAAATAAATGTGTGAGTAAGCCTACCAGCCTTTGTAAAATAAATATGTGAGTAAGCCTACCAGCCTCTGTTAAATAAATGTGTGAGTAAACCTACCAGCCTTGTTAAATAAATGTGTGAGTAAGCCTACCAGCCTTTGTTAAATAAATGTGTGAGTAAGCCTACCAGCCTTTGTAAAATAAATGTGTGAGTAAGCCTACCAGCCACTGTTAAATAAATGTGTGAGTAAGCCTACCAGCCTTGTTAAATAAATGTGTGAGTAAGTATACCAGCCTTTGTAAAATAAATGTGTGAGTAAGCCTACCAACCTTATTAAATAAATGTGTGAGTAAGCCTACCATCCATTGTTAAATAAATGTGTGAGAAAGCCTACCAGCCTTGTTAAATAAATGTGTGAGTAAGTCTATCAGCGTTTGTAAAATCAATGTGTGAGTAAGCCTACCAGCCTCTGTTAAATAAATGTGTGAGTAAGCCTACCAGCCTTTGTTAAATAAATGTGTGAGTAAGCCTACCAGCCTTTGTTAAATAAATGTGTGAGTAAGCCTACCATCCTTTGTTAAATAAATGTGTAAGTAAGCCTACCAGCCTCTGTTAAATAAATGTGTGAGTAAGCCTACCAGCCTTGTTAAATAAATGTGTGAGTAAGCCTACCGGCCTTTGTTAAATAAATGTGTGAGTAAGCCTACCAGCCTTTGTTAAATAAATGTGTGAGTAAGCCTACCAGCCTTTGTTAAATAAATGTGTGAGTAAGCCTAGCAGCCTTTGTTAAATAGATGTGTGAGTAAGCCTACCAGCCTTTGTTAAATAAATGTGTGAGTAAGCCTACCAGCCTTTGTTAAATAGATGTGTGAGTAAGCCTACCAGCCTTATTAAATAAATGTGTGAGTAAGCCTACCAGCCTTGTTAAATAAATGTGTGAGTAAACCTACCAGCCTTTGTAAAATAAATGTGTGAGTGAGCCTACCAGCCTTTGTAAAATAAATGTGTGAGTAAGCCTACCAGCCTTTGTAAAATAAATGTGTGAGTAAGCTTACCAGCCTCTGTTAATTAAATGTGTGAGTAAGCATACCATCCTTTGTTAAATAAATGTGTGAGCAAGCCTACCAACCTTGTTAAATAAATGTGCGAGTAAGCCTACCATCCTTTGTTAAATAAATGTGTGAGTAAGCCTACCAGCCTTTGTTAAATAAATGTGTGAGTAAGCCTACCAGCCTTTGTTAAATAAATGTGTGAGTAAGCCTGCCAGCCTTTGTTAAATAAATGTGTGAGTAAGCCTACCAGCCGTGTTAAATAAATGTCTGAGTAAGTCTACCAGCCTTTGTAAAATAAATGTGTGAGTAAGCCTACCAGCCTCTGTTAAATAAATGTGTGAGTAAGCCTACCAGCCTTGTTAAATAAATGTGTGAGTAAGCCTACCAGCCTTTGTTAAATAAATGTGTTAGTAAGCCTACCAGCCTTTGTTAAATAAATGTGTGAGTAAGCCTACCAGCCTATGTTAAATAAATGTGTGAGTAAGCCTACCAGCCTTTGTAAAATAAATGTGTGAGTAAGCCTACCAGCCTCTGTTAAATAAATGTGTGAGTAAGCCTACCAGCCTTGTTATATAAAAGTGTGAGTAAGCCTACCAGCCTTTGTTAAATAAATGTGTGAGTAAGCCTACCAGCCTTTGTAAAATAAATGTGTGAGTAAGCCTACCAGCCTCTGTTAAATAAATGTGTGAGTAAGCCTACCAGCCTTGTTAAATAAATGTGTGAGTAAGTCTACCAACCTTTGTAAAATAAATGTGTGAGTAAGCCTACCAACCTAATTAAATAAATGTGTGAGTAAGCCTACCAGCCTTTGTTAAATAAATGTGTGAGTAAGCCTACCAGCCTTGTTAAATAAATGTGTGAGTAAGTCTACCAGCCTTTGTAAAATAAATGTGTGAGTAAGCCTACCAGCCTTTGTAAAATAAATGTGTGAGTAAGCCTACCAGCCTCTGTTAAATAAATGTGTGAGTAAGCCTACCAGCCTTGTTAAATAAATGTGTTAGTAAGCCTACCAGCCTCTGTTAAATAAATGTGTGAGTAAGCCTACCAGCCTTGTTAAATAAATGTGTGAGTAAGCCTACCAGCCTCTGTTAAATAAATGTGTGAGTAAGCCTACCATCCTTTGTTAAATAAATGTTTAAGTAAGCCTACCATCCTTTGTTAAATAAATGTGTGAGTAAGCCTAGCAACCTTGTTAAATAAATGTGTGAGTAAGCCTACCATCCTTTGTTAAATAAATGTGTGAGTAAGCCTACCAGCCTTTGTTAAATAAATGTGTGAGTAAGCCTACCAGCCTTATTAAATAAATGTGTGAGTAAGCCTACCAGCCTTTGTTAAATAAATGTGTGAGTAAGCCTACCAGCCTTGTTAAATAAATGTGTGAGCAAGCCTACCAACCTTGTTAATTAAATGTGTGAGAAAGCCTACCAGCCTTGTTAAATAAATGTGTGAGTAAGCCTACCAACCTTTTTAAATAAATGTGTGAGTAAGCCTACCATCCTTTGTTAAATAAATGTTTGAGTAAGCCTACCATCCTTTGTTAAATAAATGTGTGAGTAAGCCTACCAACCTTGTTAAATAAATGTGTGAGTAAGCCTACCATCCTTTGTTAAATAAATGTGTGAGTAAGCCTACCAGCCTTTGTTAAATAAATGTGTTAGTAAGCCTACCAGCCTTTGTTAAATAAATGTGTGAGTAAGCCTACCAGCCTATGTTAAATAAATGTGTGAGTAAGCCTACCAGCCTTTGTAAAATAAATGTGTGAGTAAGCCTACCAGCCTCTGTTAAATAAATGTGTGAGTAAGCCTACCAGCCTTGTTATATAAAAGTGTGAGTAAGCCTACCAGCCTTTGTTAAATAAATGTGTGAGTAAGCCTACCAGCCTTTGTAAAATAAATGTGTGAGTAAGCCTACCAGCCTCTGTTAAATAAATGTGTGAGTAAGCCTACCAGCCTTGTTAAATAAATGTGTGAGTAAGTCTACCAACCTTTGTAAAATAAATGTGTGAGTAAGCCTACCAACCTAATTAAATAAATGTGTGAGTAAGCCTACCAGCCTTTGTTAAATAAATGTGTGAGTAAGCCTACCAGCCTTGTTAAATAAATGTGTGAGTAAGTCTACCAGCCTTTGTAAAATAAATGTGTGAGTAAGCCTACCAGCCTTTGTAAAATAAATGTGTGAGTAAGCCTACCAGCCTCTGTTAAATAAATGTGTGAGTAAGCCTACCAGCCTTGTTAAATAAATGTGTTAGTAAGCCTACCAGCCTCTGTTAAATAAATGTGTGAGTAAGCCTACCAGCCTTGTTAAATAAATGTGTGAGTAAGCCTACCAGCCTCTGTTAAATAAATGTGTGAGTAAGCCTACCATCCTTTGTTAAATAAATGTTTAAGTAAGCCTACCATCCTTTGTTAAATAAATGTGTGAGTAAGCCTAGCAACCTTGTTAAATAAATGTGTGAGTAAGCCTACCATCCTTTGTTAAATAAATGTGTGAGTAAGCCTACCAGCCTTTGTTAAATAAATGTGTGAGTAAGCCTACCAGCCTTATTAAATAAATGTGTGAGTAAGCCTACCAGCCTTTGTTAAATAAATGTGTGAGTAAGCCTACCAGCCTTGTTAAATAAATGTGTGAGCAAGCCTACCAACCTTGTTAATTAAATGTGTGAGAAAGCCTACCAGCCTTGTTAAATAAATGTGTGAGTAAGCCTACCAACCTTTTTAAATAAATGTGTGAGTAAGCCTACCATCCTTTGTTAAATAAATGTTTGAGTAAGCCTACCATCCTTTGTTAAATAAATGTGTGAGTAAGCCTACCAACCTTGTTAAATAAATGTGTGAGTAAGCCTACCATCCTTTGTTAAATAAATGTGTGAGTAAGCCTACCAGCCTTTGTTAAATAAATGTGTGAGTAAGCCTACGAGCCTTTGTTAAATAAATGTGTGAGTAAGCCTACCAGCCTTTGTTAAATAAATGTGTGAGTAAGCCTACCAGCCTTTGTTAAATAAATGTGTGAGTAAGCCTACCGGCCTTGTTAAATAAATGTGTGAGTAAGTCTACCAGCCTTTGTAAAATAAATGTGTGAGTAAGCCTACCATCCTTTGTTAAATAAATGTTTGAGTAAGCCTACCATCCTTTGTTAAATAAATGTGTGAGTAAGCCTACCAACCTTGTTAAATAAATGGGTGAGTAAGCCTACCATCCTTTGTTAAATAAATGTGTGAGTAAGCCTACCAGCCTTTGTTAAATAAATGTGTGAGTAAGCCTACCAGCCTTTGTTAAATAAATGTGTGAGTAAGCCTACAAGCCTTTGTTAAATAAATGTGTGAGTAAGCCTACCAGCCTTTGTTAAATAAATGTGTGAGTAAGCCTACCAACCTTGTTATATAAATGTGTGAGTAAGCCTACCATCCTTTGTTAAATAAATGTTTGAGTAAGCCTACCATCCTTTGTTAAATAAATGTGTGAGTAAGCCAACCAACCTTGTTAAATAAATGTGTGAGTAAGCCTACCATCCTTTGTTAAATAAATGTGTGAGTAAGCCTACCAGCCTTTGTTAAATAAATGTGTGAGTAAGCCTACCAGCCTTGTTAAATAAATGTGTGAGTAAGCCTACCAATCTTGTTAAATAAATGTGTGAGTAAGCCTACCATCCTTTGTTAAATAAATGTTTGAGTAAGCCTACCATCCTTTGTTAAATAAATGTGTGAGTAAGCCTACCAACCTTGTTAAATAAATGTGTGAGTAAGCCTACCATCCTTTGTTAAATAAATGTGTGAGTAAGCCTACCAGCCTTTGTTAAATAAATGTGTGAGTAAGCCTACGACCCTTTGTTAAATAAATGTGTGAGTAAGCCTACCAGCCTTTGTTAAATAAATGTGTGAGGCCTTGTTAAATAAATGTGTCAGTAAGTCTACCAGCCTTTGTAAAATAAATGTTTGAGTAAGCCTACCATCCTTTGTTAAATAAATGTTTGAGTAAGCCTACCATCCTTTGTTAAATAAATGTGTGAGTAAGCCTACCAACCTTGTTAAATAAATGTGTGAGTAAGCCTACCATCCTTTGTTAAATAAATGTGTGAGTAAGCCTACCAGCCTTTGTTAAATAAATGTGTGAGTAAGCCTACCAGCCTTTGTTAAATAAATGTGTGAGTAAGCATACCAGCCTTTGTTAATTAAATGTGTGAGTAAGCCTACCAGCCTTTGTTAAATAAATGTGTGAGTAAGCCTACCAGCCGTGTTAAATAAATGTGTGAGTAAGCCTACCAGCCATTGTTAATTAAATGTGTGAGTAAGCCTACCAGAAATTGTTAAATAAATGTGTGAGTAAGCCTACCAGCCTTTGTTAAATAAATGTGTGAGTAAGCCTACCAGCCTTTGTAAAATAAATATGTGAGTAAGCCTACCAGCCTCTGTTAAATAAATGTGTGAGTAAGTATACCAGCCTTTGTAAAATAAATGTGTGAGTAAGCCTACCAACCTTATTAAATAAATGTGTGAGTAAGCCTACCATCCATTGTTAAATAAATGTGTGAGTAAGCCTACCAGCCTTTGTTAAATAAATGTGTTAGTAAGCCTACCAGCCTTTGTTAAATAAATGTGTGAGTAAGCCTACCAACCTTGTTAAATAAATGTGTGAGTAAGCCTACCATCCTTTGTTAAATAAATGTTTGAGTAAGCCTACCATCCTTTGTTAAATAAATGTGTGAGTAAGCCTACCAACCTTGTTAAATAAATGTGTGAGTAAGCCTACCATCCTTTGTTAAATAAATGTGTGAGTAAGCCTACCAGCCTCTGTTAAATAAATGTGTGAGTATGCCTACCAGCCTTTGTTAAATAAATGTGTGAGTAAGCCTACCAGCCTTTGTTAAATAAATGTGTGAGTAAGCCTACCAGCCTTATTAAATAAATGTGTGAGTAAGCCTACCAGCCTTTGTTAAATAAATGTGTGAGTAAGCCTACCAGCCTTGTTAAATAAATGTGCGAGCAAGCCTACCAACCTTGTTAATTAAATGTGTGAGTAAGCCTACCAGCCTTGTTAAATAAATGTGTGAGTAAGCCTACCAACCTTGTTAAATAAATGTGTGAGTAAGCCTACCATCCTTTGTTAAATAAATGTTTGAGTAAGCCTACCATCCTTTGTTAAATAAATGTGTGAGTAAGCCTACCAACCTTGTTAAATAAATGTGTGAGTAAGCCTACCATCCTTTGTTAAATAAATGTGTGAGTAAGCCTACCAGCCTTTGTTAAATAAATGTGTGAGTAAGCCTACGACCCTTTGTTAAATAAATGTGTGAGTAAGCCTACCAGCCTTTGCTAAATAAATGTGTGAGTAAGCCTACCAGCCTTTGTTAAATAAATGTGTGAGTAAGCCTACCGGCCTTGTTAAATAAATGTGTCAGTAAGTCTACCAGCCTTTGTAAAATAAATGTGTGAGTAAGCCTACCATCCTTTGTTAAATAAATGTTTGAGTAAGCCTACCATCCTTTGTTAAATAAATGTGTGAGTAAGCCTGCCATCCTTTGTTAAATAAATGTGTGAGTAAGCCTACCAGCCTTTGTTAAATAAATGTGTGAGTAAGCCTACCAGCCTTTGTTAAATAAATGTGTGAGTAAGCATACCAGCCTTTGTTAATTAAATGTGTGAGTAAGCCTACCAGCCTTTGTTAAATAAATGTGTGAGTAAGCCTACGACCCTTTGTTAAATAAATGTGTGAGTAAGCCTACCAGCCTTTGTTAAATAAATGTGTGAGTAAGCCTACCAGCCTTTGTTAAATAAATGTGTGAGTAAGCCTACCGGCCTTGTTAAATAAATGTGTCAGTAAGTCTACCAGCCTTTGTAAAATAAATGTGTGAGTAAGCCTACCATCCTTTGTTAAATAAATGTTTGAGTAAGCCTACCAACCTTGTTAAATAAATGTGTGAGTAAGCCTGCCATCCTTTGTTAAATAAATGTGTGAGTAAGCCTACCAGCCTTTGTTAAATAAATGTGTGAGTAAGCCTACCAGCCTTTGTTAAATAAATGTGTGAGTAAGCATACCAGCCTTTGTTAATTAAATGTGTGAGTAAGCCTACCAGCCTTTGTTAAATAAATGTGTGAGTAAGCCTACCAGCCGTGTTAAATAAATGTGTGAGTAAGTCTTCCACCCTTTGTAAAATAAATGTGTGAGTAAGCCTACCAGCCTCTGTTAAATAAATGTGTGAGTAAGCCTACCAGCCTTGTTAAATAAATGTGTGAGTAAGCCTACCAGCCATTGTTAATTAAATGTGTGAGTAAGCCTACCAGAAATTGTTAAATAAATGTGTGAGTAAGCCTACCAGCCTTTGTTAAATAAATGTGTGAGTAAGCCTACCAGCCTTTGTAAAATAAATATGTGAGTAAGCCTACCAGCCTCTGTTAAATAAATGTGTGAGTAAACCTACCAGCCTTGTTAAATAAATGTGTGAGTAAGCCTACCAGCCTTTGTTAAATAAATGTGTGAGTAAGCCTAACAGCCTTTGTAAAATAAATGTGTAAGTAAGCCTACCAGCCTCTGTTAAATAAATGTGTGAGTAAGCCTACCAGCCTTGTTAAATAAATGTGTGAGTAAGTATACCAGCCTTTGTAAAATAAATGTGTGAGTAAGCCTACCGGCCTTGTTAAATAAATGTGTCAGTAAGTCTACCAGCCTTTGTAAAATAAATGTGTGAGTAAGCCTACCATCCTTTGTTAAATAAATGTTTGAGTAAGCCTACCAACCTTGTTAAATAAATGTGTGAGTAAGCCTGCCATCCTTTGTTAAATAAATGTGTGAGTAAGCCTACCAGCCTTTGTTAAATAAATGTGTGAGTAAGCCTACCAGCCTTTGTTAAATAAATGTGTGAGTAAGCATACCAGCCTTTGTTAATTAAATGTGTGAGTAAGCCTACCAGCCTTTGTTAAATAAATGTGTGAGTAAGCCTACCAGCCGTGTTAAATAAATGTGTGAGTAAGTCTTCCACCCTTTGTAAAATAAATGTGTGAGTAAGCCTACCAGCCTCTGTTAAATAAATGTGTGAGTAAGCCTACCAGCCTTGTTAAATAAATGTGTGAGTAAGCCTACCAGCCATTGTTAATTAAATGTGTGAGTAAGCCTACCAGAAATTGTTAAATAAATGTGTGAGTAAGCCTACCAGCCTTTGTTAAATAAATGTGTGAGTAAGCCTACCAGCCTTTGTAAAATAAATATGTGAGTAAGCCTACCAGCCTCTGTTAAATAAATGTGTGAGTAAACCTACCAGCCTTGTTAAATAAATGTGTGAGTAAGCCTACCAGCCTTTGTTAAATAAATGTGTGAGTAAGCCTAACAGCCTTTGTAAAATAAATGTGTAAGTAAGCCTACCAGCCTCTGTTAAATAAATGTGTGAGTAAGCCTACCAGCCTTGTTAAATAAATGTGTGAGTAAGTATACCAGCCTTTGTAAAATAAATGTGTGAGTAAGCCTACCGACCTTATTAAATAAATGTGTGAGTAAGCCTACCATCCATTGTTAAATAAATGTGTGATTAAGCCTACCAGCCTTTGTTAAATAAATGTGTGAGTAAGCCTACCAGCCTTTGTTAAATAAATGTGTGAGTAAGCCTACCAACCTTGTTAAATAAATGTGTGAGTAAGCCTACCATCCTTTGTTAAATAAATGTTTGAGTAAGCCTACCATCCTTTGTTAAATAAATGTGTGAGTAAGCCTACCAACCTTGTTAAATAAATGTGTGAGTAAGCCTACCATCCTTTGTTAAATAAATGTGTGAGTAAGCCTACCAGCCTCTGTTAAATAAATGTGTGAGTATGCCTACCAGCCTTTGTTAAATAAATGTGTGAGTAAGCCTACCAGCCTTTGTTAAATAAATGTGTGAGTAAGCCTACCAGCCTTTGTAAAATAAATGTGTGAGTAAGCCTACCAGCCTCTGTTAAATAAATGTGTGAGTAAGCCTACCAGCCTTGTTAAATAAATGTGTGAGTAAGCCTACCAGCCTCTGTTAAATAAATGTGTGAGTAAGCCTACCAGCCTTGTTAAATAAATGTGTGAGTAAGCCTACCAGCCTCTGTTAAATAAATGTGTGAGTAAGCCTACCATCCTTTGTTAAATAAATGTTTGAGTAAGCCTACCATCCTTTGTTAAATAAATGTGTGAGTAAGCCTACCAACCTTGTTAAATAAATGTGTGAGTAAGCCTACCATCCTTTGTTAAATAAATGTGTGAGTAAGCCATCCAGCCTTTGTTAAATAAATGTGTGAGTAAGCCTACCAGCCTTATTAAATAAATGTGTGAGTAAGCCTACCAGCCTTTGTTAAATAAATGTGTGAGTAAGCCTACCAGCCTTGTTAAATAAATGTGTGAGCAAGCCTACCAACCTTGTTAATTAAATGTGTGAGTAAGCCTACCAGCCTTGTTAAATAAATGTGTGAGTAAGCCTACCAACCTTGTTAAATAAATGTGTGAGTAAGCCTACCATCCTTTGTTAAATAAATGTTTGAGTAAGCCTACCAACCTTTGTTAAATAAATGTGTGAGTAAGCCTACCAACCTTGTTAAATAAATGTGTGAGTAAGCCTACCATCCTTTGTTAAATAAATGTGTGAGTAAGCCTACCAGCCTTTGTTAAATAAATGTGTGAGTAAGCCTACGAGCCTTTGTTAAATAAATGTGTGAGTAAGCCTACCAGCCTTTGTTAAATAAATGTGTGAGTAAGCCTACCAGCCTTTTTTAAATAAATGTATGAGTAAGCCTACCGGCCTTGTTAAATAAATGTGTGAGTAAGTCTACCAGCCTTTGTAAAATAAATGTGTGAGTAAGCCTACCATCCTTTGTTAAATAAATGTTTGAGTAAGCCTACCATCCTTTGTTAAATAAATGTGTGAGTAAGCCTACCAACCTTGTTAAATAAATGTGTGAGTAAGCCTACCATCCTTTGTTAAATAAATGTGTGAGTAAGCCTACCAGCCTTTGTTAAATAAATGTGTGAGTAAGCCTACGAGCCTTTGTTAAATAAATGTGTGAGTAAGCCTACCAGCCTTTGTTAAATAAATGTGTGAGTAAGCCTACCAGCCGTGTTAAATAAATGTGTGAGTAAGTCTTCCACCCTTTGTAAAATAAATGTGTGAGTAAGCCTACCAGCCTCTGTTAAATAAATGTGTGAGTAAGTCTACCAGCCTTGTTAAATAAATGTGTGAGTAAGCCTACCAGCCATTGTTAAATAAATGTGTGAGTAAGCCTACCAGACATTGTTAAATAAATGTGTGAGTAAGCCTACCAGCCTTTGTTAAATAAATATGTGAGTAAGCCCACCAGCCTCTGTTAAATAAATGTGTGAGTAAACCTACCAGCCTTGTTAAATAAATGTGTGAGTAAGCCTACCAGCCTTTGTTAAATAAATGTGTGAGTAAGCCTACCAGCCTTTGTAAAATAAATGTGTGAGTAAGCCTACCAGCCTCTGTTAAATAAATGTGTGAGTAAGCCTACCAGCCTTGTTAAATAAATGTGTGAGTAAGTATACCAGCCTTTGTAAAATAAATGTGTGAGTAAGCCTACCAAACTTATTAAATAAATGTGTGAGTAAGCCTACCATCCATTGTTAAATAAATGTGTGAGTAAGCCTACCAGCCTTTGTTAAATAAATGTGTGAGTAAGCCTACCAGCCTTTGTTAAATAAATGTGTGAGTAAGCCTACCAACCTTGTTAAATAAATGTGTGAGTAAGCCTACCATCCTTTGTTAAATAAATGTTTGAGTAAGCCTACCATCCTTTGTTAAATAAATGTGTGAGTAAGCCTACCAACCTTGTTAAATAAATGTGTGAGTAAGCCTACCAGCCTTGTTAAATAAATGTGTGAGTAAGTATACCAGCCTTTGTAAAATAAATGTGTGAGTAAGCCTACCAAACTTATTAAATAAATGTGTGAGTAAGCCTACCATCCATTGTTAAATAAATGTGTGAGTAAGCCTACCAGCCTTTGTTAAATAAATGTGTGAGTAAGCCTACCAGCCTTTGTTAAATAAATGTGTGAGTAAGCCTACCAACCTTGTTAAATAAATGTGTGAGTAAGCCTACCATCCTTTGTTAAATAAATGTTTGAGTAAGCCTACCATCCTTTGTTAAATAAATGTGTGAGTAAGCCTACCAACCTTGTTAAATAAATGTGTGAGTAAGCCTACCAACCTTTGTTAAATAAATGTGTGAGTAAGCCTACCAGCCTCTGTTAAATAAATGTGTGAGTATGCCTACCAGCCTTTGTTAAATAAATGTGTGAGTAAGCCTACCAGCCTTTGTTAAATAAATGTGTGAGTAAGCCTACCAGCCTTTGTAAAATAAATGTGTGAGTAAGCCTACCAGCCTCTGTTAAATAAATGTGTGAGTAAGCCTACCAGCCTTGTTAAATAAATGTGTGAGTAAGCCTACCAGCCTCTGTTAAATAAATGTGTGAGTAAGCCTACCAGCCTTGTTAAATAAATGTGTGAGTAAGCCTACCAGCCTCTGTTAAATAAATGTGTGAGTAAGCCTACCATCCTTTGTTAAATAAATGTTTGAGTAAGCCTACCATCCTTTGTTAAATAAATGTGTGAGTAAGCCTACCAACCTTGTTAAATAAATGTGTGAGTAAGCCTACCATCCTTTGTTAAATAAATGTGTGAGTAAGCCATCCAGCCTTTGTTAAATAAATGTGTGAGTAAGCCTACCAGCCTTATTAAATAAATGTGTGAGTAAGCCTACCAGCCTTTGTTAAATAAATGTGTGAGTAAGCCTACCAGCCTTGTTAAATAAATGTGTGAGCAAGCCTACCAACCTTGTTAATTAAATGTGTGAGTAAGCCTACCAGCCTTGTTAAATAAATGTGTGAGTAAGCCTACCAACCTTGTTAAATAAATGTGTGAGTAAGCCTACCATCCTTTGTTAAATAAATGTTTGAGTAAGCCTACCATCTTTTGTTAAATAAATGTGTGAGTAAGCCTACCAACCTTGTTAAATAAATGTGTGAGTAAGCCTACCATCCTTTGTTAAATAAATGTTTGAGTAAGCCTACCATCTTTTGTTAAATAAATGTGTGAGTAAGCCTACCAACCTTGTTAAATAAATGTGTGAGTAAGCCTACCATCCTTTGTTAAATAAATGTGTGAGTAAGCCATCCAGCCTTTGTTAAATAAATGTGTGAGTAAGCCTACCAGCCTTATTAAATAAATGTGTGAGTAAGCCTACCAGCCTTTGTTAAATAAATGTGTGAGTAAGCCTACCAGCCTTGTTAAATAAATGTGTGAGCAAGCCTACCAACCTTGTTAATTAAATGTGTGAGTAAGCCTACCAGCCTTGTTAAATAAATGTGTGAGTAAGCCTACCAACCTTGTTAAATAAATGTGTGAGTAAGCCTACCATCCTTTGTTAAATAAATGTTTGAGTAAGCCTACCATCTTTTGTTAAATAAATGTGTGAGTAAGCCTACCAACCTTGTTAAATAAATGTGTGAGTAAGCCTACCATCCTTTGTTAAATAAATGTTTGAGTAAGCCTACCATCTTTTGTTAAATAAATGTGTGAGTAAGCCTACGAGCCTTTGTTAAATAAATGTGTGAGTAAGCCTACCAACCTTGTTAAATAAATGTGTGAGTAAGCCTACCATCCTTTGTTAAATAAATGTGTGAGTAAGCCTACCAGCCTTTGTTAAATAAATGTGTGAGTAAGCCTACGAGCCTTTGTTAAATAAATGTGTGAGTAAGCCTACCAGCCTTTGTTAAATAAATGTGTGAGTAAGCCTACCAGCCTTTGTTAAATAAATGTATGAGTAAGCCTACCGGCCTTGTTAAATAAATGTGTGAGTAAGTCTACCAGCCTTTGTAAAATAAATGTGTGAGTAAGCCTACCATCCTTTGTTAAATAAATGTTTGAGTAAGCCTACCATCCTTTGTTAAATAAATGTGTGAGTAAGCCTACCAACCTTGTTAAATAAATGTGTGAGTAAGCCTACCATCCTTTGTTAAATAAATGTGTGAGTAAGCCTACCAGCCTTTGTTAAATAAATGTGTGAGTAAGCCTACCAGCCTTTGTTAAATAAATGTGTGAGTAAGCCTACCAGCCTTTGTTAATTAAATGTGTGAGTAAGCCTACCAGCCTTTGTTAAATAAATGTGTGAGTAAGCCTACCAGCCGTGTTAAATAAATGTGTGAGTAAGTCTTCCACCCTTTATAAAATAAATGTGTGAGTAAGCCTACCAGCCTCTGTTAAATAAATGTGTGAGTAAGCCTACCAGCCTTGTTAAATAAATGTGTGAGTAAGCCTACCAGCCATTGTTAAATAAATGTGTGAGTAAGACTACCAGACATTGTTAAATAAATGTGTGAGTAAGCCTACCAGCCTTTGTTAAATAAATGTGTGAGTAAGCCTACCAGCCTTTGTAAAATAAATATGTGAGTAAGCCTACCAGCCTCTGTTAAATAAATGTGTGAGTAAACCTACCAGCCTTGTTAAATAAATGTGTGAGTAAGCCTACCAGCCTTTGTTAAATAAATGTGTGAGTAAGCCTACCAGCCTTTGTAAAATAAATGGGTGAGTAAGCCTACCAGCCTCTGTTAAATAAATGTGTGAGTAAGCCTACCAGCCTTGTTAAATAAATGTGTGAGTAAGTATACCAGCCTTTGTAAAATAAATGTGTGAGTAAGCCTACCAACCTTATTAAATAAATGTGTGAGTAAGCCTACCATCCATTGTTAAATAAATGTGTGAGTAAGCCTACCAGCCTTGTTAAATAAATGTGTGAGTAAGTCTATCAGCGTTTGTAAAATCAATGTGTGAGTAAGCCTACCAGCCTCTGTTAAATAAATGTGTGAGTAAGCCTACCAGCCTTTGTTAAATAAATGTGTGAGTAAGCCTACCAGCCTTTGTTAAATAAATGTGTGAGTAAGCCTACCATCCTTTGTTAAATAAATGTGTAAGTAAGCCTACCAGCCTCTGTTAAATAAATGTGTGAGTAAGCTTACCAGCCTTGTTAAATAAATGTGTGAGTAAGCCTACCGGCCTTTGTTAAATAAATGTGTGAGTAAGCCTACCAGCCTTTGTTAAATAAATGTGTGAGTAAGCCTACCAGCCTTTGTTAAATAAATGTGTGAGTAAGCCTACCAGTCTTTGTTAAATAGATGTGTGAGTAAGCCTACCAGCCTTTGTTAAATAAATGTGTGAGTAAGCCTACCAGCCTTTGTTAAATAGATGTGTGAGTAAGCCTACCAGCCTTATTAAATAAATGTGTGAGTAAGCCTTACCAGCCTTGTTAAATAAATGTGTGAGTAAGCCTACCAGCCTTTGTTAAATAAATGTGTGAGTGAGCCTACCAGCCTTTGTAAAATAAATGTGTGAGTAAGCCTACCAGTCTTTGTAAAATAAATGTGTGAGTAAGCCTACCAGCCTCTGTTAATTAAATGTGTGAGTAAGCCTACCATCCTTTGTTAAATAAATGTGTGAGTAAGCCTACCAACCTTGTTAAATAAATGTGCAAGTAAGCCTACCATCCTTTGTTAAATAAATGTGTGAGTAAGCCTACCAGCCTTTGTTAAATAAATGTGTGAGTAAGCCTACCAGCCTTTGTTAAATAAATGTGTGAGTAAGCCTACCAGCCTTTGTTAAATAAATGTGTGAGTAAGCCTACCAGCCGTGTTAAATAAATGTGTGAGTAAGTCTACCAGCCTTTGTAAAATAAATGTGTGAGTAAGCCTACCAGCCTCTGTTAAATAAATGTGTGAGTAAGCCTACCAGCCTTGTTAAATAAATGTGTGAGTAAGCCTACCAGCCTTTGTTAAATAAATGTGTGAGTAAGCCTACCAGCCTTTGTTAAATAAATGTGTGAGTAAGCCTACCAGCCTTGTTATATAAAAGTGTGAGTAAGCCTACCAGCCTTTGTTAAATAAATGTGTGAGTAAGCCTACCAGCCTTTGTAAAATAAATGTGTGAGTAAGCCTACCAGCCTCTGTTAAATAAATGTGTGAGTAAGCCTACCAGCCTTGTTAAATAAATGTGTGAGTAAGTCTACCAGCCTTTGTAAAATAAATGTGTGAGTAAGCCTACCAACCTTATTAAATAAATGTGTGAGTAAGCCTACCAGCCTTTGTTAAATAAATGTGTGAGTAAGCCTACCAGCCTTGTTAAATAAATGTGTGAGTAAGTCTACCAGCTTTTGTAAAATAAATGTGTGAGTAAGCCTACCAGCCTCTGTTAAATATATGTGTGAGTATGCCTACATGCCTTTGTTAAATAAATGTCTGAGTAAGCCTACCAGCCTTTGTTAAATAAATGTGTGAGTAAGCCTACCAGCCTTTGTTAAATAAATGTGTGAGTAAGCCTACCAGCCTCTGTTAAATAAATGTGTGAGTAAGCCTACCAGCCTTGTTAAATAAATGTGTGAGTAAGCCTACCAGTCTCTGTTAAATAAATGTGTGAGTAAGCCTACCAGCCTTGTTAAATAAATGTGGGAGTAAGCCTACCAGCCTCTGTTAAATAAATGTGTGAGTAAGCCTACCAGCCTTGTTAAATAAATGTGTGAGTAAGCCTACCAGCCTTTGTTAAATAAATGTGTGAGTAAGCCTACCAGCCTTTGTTAAATAAATGTGTGAGTAAGCCTACCAGCCTTTGTTAAATAAATGTGTGAGTAAGCCTACCAGCCTTTGTAAAATAAATGTGTGAGTAAGCCTACCAGGCTCTGTTAAATAAATGTGTGAGTAAGCCTACCAGCCTTATTAAATAAATGTGTGAGTAAGCCTACCAGCTTTTGTTAAATAAATGTGTGAGTAAGCCGACCAGCCTTGTTAAATAAATGTGTGAGTAAGTCTATCAGCCTTTGTAAAATAAATGTGTGAGTAAGCCTACCAGCCTCTGTTAAATAAATGTGTGAGTATGCCTACCAGCCTTGTTAAATAAATGTGTGAGTAAGCCTACCAGCCTTTGTTAAATAGATGTGTGAGTAAGCCTACCAGCCTTTGTTAAATAAATGTGTGAGTATGCCTACCAGCCTTATTAAATAAATGTGTGAGTAAGCCTACCAGCCTTGTTAAATAAATGTGTGAGTAAGCCTACCAGCCTTTTTAAATAAATGTGTGAGTAAGCCTACCAGCCTTTGTTAACTAAATGTTTGAGTAAGTCTACCAGCCTTTGTAAAATAAATGTGTGAGTAAGCCTACCAGCCTTATTAAATAAATGTGTGAGTAAGCCTACCAGCCTTGTTAAATAAATATGTGAGTAAGCCTACCAGCCTTGTTAAATAAATGTGTGAGTAAGCCTACCAGCTATTGTTAAATAAATGTGTGAGTAAGCCTACCAGCCTTGTTAAATAAATGTGTGAGTAAGCCTACCAGCCTCTGTTAAATAAATGTGTGAGTAAGCCTACCAGCCTTGTTAAATAAATGTGTGAGTAAGCCTACCAGCCTTTGTTAAATAAATGTGTGAGTAAGCCTACCAGCCTTGTTAAAAAAATGTGTGAGTAAGCCTACCAGCCTTTGTTAAATAAATGTTTGAGTAAGTCTACCAGCCTTTGTGAAATAAATGTGTGAGTAAGCCTACCAGCCTTATTAAATAAATGTGTGAGTAAGCCTACCAGCCTTGTTAAATAAATGTGTGAGTAAGCCTACCAGCCTTTGTTAAATAAATGTTTGAGTAAGTCTACCAGCCTTTGTAAAATAAATGTGTGAGTAAGCCTACCAGCCTTATTAAATAAATGTTTGAGTAAGCCTACCAGCCTTATTAAATAAATGTGTGAGTGAGCCTACCAGCCTTTGTAAAATAAATGTGTGAGTAAGCCTACCAGCCTTTGTAAAATAAATGTGTGAGTAAGCCTACCAGCCTCTGTTAATTAAATGTGTGAGTAAGCCTACCATCCTTTGTTAAATAAATGTGTGAGTAAGCCTACCATCCTTGTTAAATAAATGTGCGAGTAAGCCTACCATCCTTTGTTAAATAAATGTGTGAGTAAGCCTACCAGCCTTATTAAATAAATGTGTGAGTAAGCCTACCAGCCTTGTTAAATAAATATGTGAGTAAGCCTACCAGCCTTGTTAAATAAATGTGTGAGTAAGCCTACCAGCCTTGTTAAATAAATGTGTGAGTAAGCCTACCAGCCTCTGTTAAATAAATATGTGAGTAAGCCTAACAGCCTTTGTTAAATAAATGTGTGAGTAAGCCTACCAGCCTCTGTTAAATAAATGTGTGAGTAAGCCTACCAGCCTTGTTAAATAAATGTGTGAGTAAGCCTACCAGCCTTGTTAAATAAATGTGTGAGTAAGCCTACCAGCCTTTGTTAAATAAATGTTTGAGTAAGCCTACCAGCCTTGTTAAATAAATGTTTGAGTAAGTCTACCAGCCTTTGTAAAATAAATGTGTGAGTAAGCCTACCAGCCTTGTTAAATAAATGTGTGAGTAAGCCTACCTATGGAAAATTGCTTCGTATTTTTATCTAATATTCCAGAGATGAAAACTAAAATATTTTATAATAAATAGATAAATAATCGATTGTTACGCAATAATTATTGTTTTAGGATAATGACCAAGAAGAAGTAGCTCTGGCTGCCGCCCAAACCGGCCAAAATATGTTAAACAAAAGAAAAGGCAATCCGGATCATGTTCAGGGCTGGGAGAAGATTCAACAAAGAGTTGATGGATCTGTTGACTTCTATCGAGACTGGGATGAATATGTTGAAGGATTTGGCGACCCGAATACCAATTTTTGGTTGGGGTTGGAGACGATTCACAAGCGGAGTGAAGGCGGGGTGAAGTTGAGAGTCGATTTGTGGTTCACTGGAGAGGGGTGGGATGATAAAACCGAGCAGTGGGTGGATTACAACAACGAACACAAATACGCGGAATACAACAACTTCTCTATCGGTTCAGCTGCAACTAATTACACCCTACATGTATCCGGTTACCATGGTACTGCTGGTGATGCATTGGAGTATCACAACGGGTATCCATTCACTACCAAGGATCGCGATAATGACGGGATGGACTCCGGCAACTGCGCCGTAGATCATACTGCAGGGTGGTGGTACAATTGGTGCGCAAACAGTAACTTGAACGGAGAATATGGGGAGTATTGGAAAGGACCTTTTTGGCATCCTTTTACTAGAAGGTATCCGGCTTATCGAGTTGAAATGAAGATTTGGATTTAGTAAAACTGTAAGTTTTATATAAAATTACTACATTACTGTACATTAATATATTACCGTATATATAATATATAAATAATATTAATATATTGTAAAAAATTAATTATAAAAAATAATAATAAAAAATATTAAAATTTAATAATATAATATAAAATATAAATAAAATATAATAATATATTTGGCTGAAAAGTTAATAATAATAATTAATAATACTGAGTTCCTGAATAAAAATCGTTTCTTACTATAAAATTACTTACTTTAACTTTTTAACTTTAACCCGCATTCTGTCTATTTTCTATTTTTTTCTATTTTTCGATAACAATTTTTCACACACAATGCATGCTATAGGAAGTAATGAGATAATAATATTACCAGTTAAGCATTATGTGTGAATGGTGGCTGACACAGGAGATCCTATTATTTCAACCACCATACACAACATAAACACACTATTCTACAACTACTATAACTATATAATTGTAATATATTAGTAGTAAATAAAAATACTAAGAAATGTTACAGTTATTTGGACAATAAAACAAAATATAAGATTTATTAATTTGAATTTAAAATGTAATTTTTCAACCTATTTTTAAAACTACCTATGCTATTTGACTGTCGCACTATAAGTGGTAAACTGTTCCATATTATTGGCGAAACGGAGTAAATAGATTGTTCACGAACTCTACTTGAATTACGAAATCGAAAGCAATTTTGAAATTGGGCGTTTCTGGTTTGATGATTATGTATAGATGAAACCGGTGTGAGGAGGGAAGGAAAAACACCACGGGGAAGTAAACCATTGACATACTTGTAGGAAATCAATGCAATTTGAAAGATAAAGATTTTACCTAATGATAATGGTGCAAATGAAGGGTCACGTCGATTTATAATATTTTGGACTTTCTGTTGCTTCTTATGCAGAGTTGCAATTGAGATACGGGGAGAATCCGATGTACTCATTTTCTTTCGTTTTTTTCGCCTTTGCCGAGGGTGAGGCAGTGGATTAGTAAGTGGGTGATTGGATATGTCCAGGGTTGACTTTCCCCATACCGATGTACAATAAAACAAATAGGGATGGATTAGTGCATAATACAAATGTGATAATGCTTCAATAGATGCAAAAGATTTGATCCTATTGATAACACCTATGTTCTTACAAATTTTATTATTTATTTTATAAAAGTGGTGTTTCCAATTTAATTTTTCATCAATTATTACTCCCAAAAATTTGGCATATTTGACCTGTTGTATTTGTACGTTATTAATAGATAATGATTCACCTGGCGATATCGCTTTGTTACCTGGTTGGAAAAGAATGAAATTGGTTTTATCTAAATTTAAAGATAATCGATTTGCACAAAACCACTGATTAATTTTTTCGAGTTCAATGTTTGTATTTCTAATAAGGTTGGAGATGTTAGCGTCACCATTTACAATGTTGGTGTCATCAGCAAAAAGTATGAAATTTAAAATACGGGATATATTGGTTAAGTCATTGCAATACAGCAAGAATAACAGAGGCCCTAATATAGATCCCTGCGGAACACCACATTCTATGTTTACTAAATCAGATCTTTTGCCGTCAATGACAACAAACTGTTTTCGATCCTGCAAATAATTTTCAAACCATTTCAAAGCAGTTCCATTGATCCCATAATGTTTCAATTTTTTTAGTAAAATATTATGGTTAACAGTATCAAAGGCCTTAGAAAGGTCAATTGATACTGCTAATGCTATATTTTTTTTATCAATATGTGAAGTAATTTTATCCAAAAGAGTTAGTAATGCTAATTCAGTAGATCTGTTCAACCGAAAACCAAATTGTGAGTGGGATAATATGTCTTGAAGTTCTAAGTATTCTAAAAGTTGATTTTGTACCACTTTCTCTAAAAGCTTTGAAAAAAATGGGAGAACTGAAATTGGTCGATAGTTTATAGGGGAAGTGGCATCGTTAGCTTTAAATACTGGAATTACTTTTGCGATTTTGAGATCATCGGGAACTATTCCAGTGCGAAGGGAGGAGTTGATTATATAGGTAATGGGTTTGATTATAGCAGACAGGGTTGGCATAGCAACAGTGGCGTTGATGTCATCATGCCCAGGGCTAGTCTTGGCTTTCAAATTATTTGCAGTAAGTAAAATATCTGATATTGAGACTTCCTGAAATTCAATAAGACGATTAGGTTTAGAGGGTGAAGATAAATATTGTAAAGGGCATTGAGATACAGTTGGAATTTTTGATTCAAGATTTTTTCCAACATTGGCATAATAGTTATTAAATGCTGATGCTATTTTACGAGGTTCAGTTTCAGATTGAGAATTGTGAATAATAAGTCGGGGAGCAGAATTTTTTGATATTTTACGATTGATTAGAAAATTTATAGATTGCCATAATTGTCTTATCGTTTGTTTTTTACCGTCAAGGGCATTTTGAAAATATTTTACTTTTGCGGTTCTAATAATGTTTCTTAGTGCATTACGATAGGTAGTAAATTTTTCTCTACTCGCTAATGAACGTTTATTCAACCACTGTCGGTAGAGTCTATCCTTTTTATGTATACAATGTAACAAATTTTCAGGAATCCATGGGGTTTTAGGGTTGGAGATTTTAATGCGCTTAATAGGGAAGGACTCGTTATACAGCTTGCTATAGGTTGATATAAAGGCTTTATACAAACCGTCAGTGTCATTCTCATTTATTTCCATCAACAATATAGATTCCCAGTCAGTTTCAGTTAATTTTCGTTTAAATTCATTAATTTGATCAGGAAGACTCTGTCGCTTAAATATAAATTTTTTATTTTTATTTGATAGAGGTGAATTTGATGATAAGGAGCTTAATAAGAATATTGGTAGGTGGTCTGTAATCCCAGTAACCAGAATACCAGATTTTGATGAATTGGCAAATGTGTTAACAAAAATATTATCAATGAGAGTGGCTGTAGTTTCTGTTATTCTAGTGGGTTTGGAAATAGTCGGATGGAAATTATAAGAAGTCATAAGGTTGAAAAAGTCAGTTGATTGTGTATGTCGATCTATTTTAAGAAGGTCAATATTCCAGTCCCCCATGATATAGCATACCTTGCCCTCCTCGTTAATTTTATTTAAGACAGTATCTAGTGCTTTAATGCTGTCGTGAATACATCGGCCTGGGGGACGATAAATAACTCCAAGGATTATATTTTTTTGTTTTTGTTGAGGAATTTCAACAAAAACAGTTTCTATGTCAGCGCAGTTATTTTTCGAAAGATCCTTTCTAGGCTTTACTGCAATTGAGTCTTTTACATATAGACCAACACCACCGCCTTCCTGGTTTTCCCTACAAAAGGTATAAGATTTAAATCCTGGAAATTCATATGTTTTCAGGTCATGTTTGTCGTCATGTAACCAAGTTTCCGAAATCCCAATAGCATCAAATTTACAGTCTAGTTGAATTAAGTAATTGCTAATATCATCAAAATATGCAGGCAAACTACGAGCATTAAAATGAATAAGTGAAAAGTCTTTTTTTATGTTTATATCTTTACAAATTGCATTAAAGTCACCTGAAAATAAATAACTACATTTTGTAATGTCATTAAAATCAGAAAACAAATTTACATCAGGATTAAAGTCAAAATCGAAATCCCTATGGTCGTTGTTGAGATGATAAGGTTCAAGAAACATCGAATCTAGAGCTGAAATATTGAGGTTTGTAGTCTGTTGTTACCAGTCTGTAACTGGTAGCCAAGCGCCAGCAGTCTGTCTGTATCTGGTAGGCAGGCGCTAGCAGTCTGCTTGTATCTGGTATTCAGATACCCGCAGTCTGTCTGTAACTGGCAGCCAGGCGCTAGCAGTCTGTCTGTATCTGGAAGCCAGGCGCTAGCAGTCTGCCTGTAACTGGTATCCTGACGGCCGCAGTCTGTCTGTAACTGGTAGCCAGGCGCCAGCAGTTTGTCTGTATCTGGTAGCCAGGCGCCAGCAGTCTGCCTGTAACATGGTAGCCAGGTGCCAGGATTCTGTCTGTAACTGGTAGCCAGGCGCCAGCAGTCTGCCTGTAACTGGTAGCCAGGCGCCTGCAGTCTGCCTTTAACTGATATCCAGATGCCCACAGTCTGTCTGTAACTGCAACTGGTAGCCAGGCGGCAGCAGTCTTTCTGTATAAGAATGTAATTTAAAGTGATAACTAACACACAATGGTATCTATACTAAGGTAGTTACTAATAATTGTTCTATAAAGGTCTTAATACTTGCCGCCTTTGATTGCCTTTTATGAGACTTTATTCATTGCATAAGTAATTGCCTTTGTCAAAAGTGTATAAATAGAAGGAGTTTTAGGCATTAAAACCATTCTCTATCAGAAAATTATCATAACTTTAGTTACAAAGTTATTTACAAATACTGTAAAAATGTTATCCGTAAGTCTTAAACTATTTTCTCTGCTGTCAGCTCTTTTCCTACTCCAGGTAATTTATTTATTGTATAAAGTATTCATTTATCGTTGTTATTTATTAAGGATGTTAGATTTATTCATCAAAACAAAAAAAATGTTTTCTCACAGAATTATTCCACAAACAAGAATTGTATTTAAACGGTTAGCATCCTAGGGAGACTGACAACGCATACATGACTGTAGCCAACAGCCAGTTCCTCACAAACTGTCTGTTAGTTATTCAGTTCACATTTATTTTGGTTTTTGTCGAGTATTGCAGACTGGTTTGCTATTATTATGGCATGGCCTCCCCCAATCTGATGTCCCCACACCAATTGTACCCCAACTCATATCAGTTTTCTTGTAATATTGTAATATGTGGTGGATTTTTCAACATTTTCTATCGCAATAATTTTTATTATCCGTTTAAATCACTCATGATGTCCCTTTTTTTACTTTTTATGTCCTCCAGAAATTTACCGTTAGGTTCCAGGTTACCGGTTTCTCTACTGCTGTTCTCCCAGGCTGCTATCAGTACCGGTATTAGTATATAGAGCACTATTTTGCAGTATTATTGCTGTATTGTTTGTACAGATGTAGGTATTAAGCAGGTATTTTAGTACCGGTACCGACACCAGTACTGCTGTAGCCTTACCATTTGAATACGGTAATGGTAGGCCTACCGGTTGTGCTAATACATTTTAAATAATTGATAGGCCAAACTGGATTGTGGAAAATGTGGATATACCTTTCACATACATAATTTATCAGTTTTATAATGGATCTTGACTACTGTCTGTGTAGTGTTACCACTACTACTACCAACAGCAACCTACCAACGTACTCGACGTACCAACCAAACTACCAACGTACTCGAAAAAACTACTTATACATGTTATACCCCGTTACCGTTTCCGTTTGATACCGTTACCGTTGGTTAGAAAATCCCGCCTCTGTAACATGCTCCTTTCCCTCAATTACTTAAGTGATCGTTTATTGTTTTGGTTAGATAATCCCGCCTCTGTAACCTGCTCCTTTCCCTCAATTAGTTAAGTGATCGTTTATTGTTTTGGTTAGGAAATCCCGCCTCTATAACCTGCTCCTTTCCCTTAATTAGTTAAGTGATCGTTTATTGTTTTGGTTAGAAAATCCCGCCTCTGCAACCTGCTCCTTTCCCTCAATTAGTTAAGTGATCGTTTATTTTTTAGGTTAGAAAATCCCGCCTCTGTAACCTGCTCCTTTCCCTCAATTAGTTAAGTGATCGTTTATTGTTTGGTTAGGAAATCCCGCCTCTGTAACCTGCTCCTTTTTTTCAATTGGTAATGTTATGGTTTATTGTTTTGGTTAGAAAAGACCATCTATGTAACCTGCTCCTTTCCTTCATTTTGTAATGTGATTGTTCATTGTTTTGGTTAGAAAATCGCGCCTGTGTAACCTGCTCCTTTCTCTAATTTGGTAAAGTGACCGTTTATCGTTTTGGTTAGAAAGGCTAACCTCTGTAACCTGCTCATTTCCTTCATTTCGTAAAGTGACTGTTAATTGCTTTGATTAGAAAATCCGGCCTTAACCTGCTCCTTTCCATCAATTGGTAATTGTTTATGGCTAAAAAATGAGTGTTTTGCTACATCATGTGGCAATCGATTATCGACAACAACCACAAACTATTAAATTTAGAGTCTTTTACCACAGGCGCATATGGAAATCTATCTCATAGTCTATAAATAATGTAATTTTGAATGTTTTGGCACAGGCATAGTGAAACCAACTGTCCGACAGACCAGAAATCAACAAATTTTGAATGTTTTGGCATAGGCATGTTGAAATCAACTGTCTGACAATCCAGAAATCAGCAGTCTGACAGTTTGAAGAAATACATACATTAAAAGTCATTAAAGGGACAACAAAAGTCATTATGCACAATTCGTAAAAAAAGGAGGACAAAAAAGTCAAATAAAAGGACATAAAAAATCACTGCCATTTTCTATGACAGGCCCACTTTTTGGAGTATCAAGTAAAATAATATTAGCGATGAAAACACTTAATAACTTAACCAGTATTATTATTTATTTAGTATATAAATGTATTATTATTTCATCAATAGCTCTGTCGTGTAATGTGAAAAGACCGCAAGTGACAAAAAGTCATTTTGAGATTGTTGGTTTAAAATGTCCGTAAATTACTAATTTTTTATAACTCTACCCTACGCAATTTCACTTTCCATTAATATTTTGACGTCAGAGTTATTTTTTGTACTTACGGTATTTTTGCATTGTACGACCTATATGTAAATACATATTTCAAGATACATGTTTCAATAAAACCGTATTTGCGTTTTCTTATTATCTATGCAATGACAAAACACCGTAAGTCTTGCTGACTTACGGTTTTTTTTGCATAAATTTAAGTAGTTGCGGTCATTTGTAAGTATTGCACTTACGGACTTTTCCTTTGTAACACTATACATATGTTGTGACTTACGGCCTTTCTACATTGCATATCTCGTGAACTATAGTGGATACGGTGTTCTCGATTATACCATTAGATAGAGCGCATTATTTAGACCCCGAAAAAGTGAATTTTGAAAAAATGCGACTTTCGGTCTTTTTACATTGCACGGCAGAGCTATTTATAATTTATTAATTATTACAGGCAAATGATGGACAATGTGGAGCCATTAATGTAAGTTTATTAGTTTTTTTAAATTATTATTTTAAATGTAATTTCATGCGATTTCATAGATATTGTAAATGGTGACAAAGTTGAGTTGAATTCATAAAAGTTATAATAATATTTCCTAACAGGTTACAGAGCCGGAAGAACAGAATACAGAGTTGGAAGAAAATATTAATGGGTTGAGTGACCAAGTAAAATATATACTTACAAACCTAACTAACCAACTCGAAGAGCTAAATAACGATGTTAGTTTCTTAACCAGTAATCATTTGTAACATAATTATTTGCTAAATTTAACTTCATACGATTTCATAGATATTGTAAGCGAGTTGAATTAATAAAAAGTTATAAAAATATTTCTTAACAGGTTACAGAGCTGGAAGAACAGAATACAGAATTGGAAGAAAATATTATTGGGTTGAGTGACCAAGTAAACGATTTAAATACAAACCTAACTAACCAAGTCGATGTAAATAATGAGCTAAAGAACGATGTTAGTTTCTTAACCAGTAATTATTTGTAACATAATTATTTGCCGTGTTGAAGTCCTTCAGTTTTATTATTATGATTTTATTTATTTGTGTGGAATTAATTTCGCACTACCAAATCGCCAGGCCGACATATTTCCTAACTTTATGTCGCAGTGCGACATTATTTCTCAGTATGTCCCTACGCCATATATTTACTATGTATTTCAGTATATCCAGTATGTCACCGCGTCATTATTAGGTTGTTCTAGAAAGTTTAAGTGCAAAACCACTAGCGTAGCGAGGGTAGGGTCCCAGGGTCCCGGGACCCTACCGTGGAGATTCCAACTTACACTAACTCTGAGAGCATTTTGCCATCGTCAAGTTCCGTTAAATTAAAAAAATTATAATGACAAGTGCAATAAACCGAATATTAGAAAATATTCGAAGTTGAAGTTGCTTTGGAAAGGAGCCCGACCCCAGACCAGATACAATCCACATTATCCCAGGCAGGTTGCCAAAGAAAATAAGTAGTAGAAAGGAGACCATATACCCCATCAAAGTGTTGTAGCCAGGCCTCCAGCCACACTACCAATAATTCCCTCAGGCACCCCCCCCCCCCCCCCCCCCCCCCGCCCCCATGATAAGGCATCATAATATCATACAATGTTCTTAGAAAGCCAGCTTATTACTTAGGCCTATATTATATAATCTCTCAACCAGTTTAATAGTCTGTAATGTAAGAGCAATGAAATTGAGACCAATTGACTACTGCAGGGGGGCGCCCACTGGCTCCTGCCTTGGTTACTGTGCTATGATTAGACGACGTCGCTGTGCCTTGCCT
>JAUCBJ010004982.1:0-52606 GCA_032718475.1 Nemertoderma westbladi | reverse complement strand
GGTCAATATGACCCCCCCCCCCCCCCCGGTATTTGTACAACATTTTATAGCCCGGTACTAATAGGGTTAAGGTTGAATGGCTAAATGTTGTCTTAAATATCTCCTAGAAATTAATTCAAACGCCATGAAGCGAAAATAATTTGTCATGGCATCTCTAACTATTGGTGGGGGTTATTCAATAAGCCGCTTAAAGTAAAGTCTACCTACCGTATGATTGTATGTTATTTATTGATTTTAGTCGTAAAAAACTCTCTTGGGGTTCCAGTATAGTTATAGCTCGGAGTGTCTTATCCCTTGGTGGTCTATTTTCGCATCAGTGGGAACTGAATTGACATTTTTGTGTGAAGAAAGCATGATTGTATTTTTCTAGGTAACTGACCTTTTATATTCTTTTGAATTTATTTCATATATTTCTTGGCACCCCCTCCCTTAACGAAAACTCGACTCGAGTTTTAAAAGGAAAACCTTGTTTTCACTCTCTTCCCTATAACGATGCAGGGCGAATAGATGCACAAAAATAAAATATACTACTAAACCCTAAAACATTAATCGGTAATTATTACATCATTCACCATCATTGTTCTACTGTATATAGGAAATATACGAATGTTACACACAGATAAGTTTTAAGATCAAGCTATAATAGCAATCAGTTCATGCATTTACCGCACATCATATAACAAGTTATTATAATGTAATTTATAAACTTCACTCAACTTTCTAACTACAACAGAGTATTAATTAAAAGTACACCGAGCTTTGAGCATTTCACCTGAGCATATCTAAATTAATCTAACTTTATTTCTAAATTACTACTGCATTCTTTAATTAATATCTTTTTTTTTATTTACGTTTCTATATACAAAACAATATTGTATTTCCTGTTATTATTTCTCTGTTTTTACTTATTTAGTTTACTAAATTATTTGTTTTACTTTTTCTTTGCATAGTTGTGATCCTGCCCATGACCTTTTTTTCTTGCATAGAGGTGATCCTGTCTTCCTGAGTGGCTATCCTCCTCCGTACTACATATATCTATGGATTCCGATGTTTCGGGAAGATCACTTGACTCTGACGAATAATTAAATAGGCCTTGGCTTTCACTGAACTTCGCTAACTTCACCATATTAGAATGAACTATCTTCGTATTTCCTCTGTGACCTACGCTGTGGAGTTCTAAATTATCTCCCAGTTTGGCTATTACTCTATATGGTTTGCTATATTTCGTACACAATTTGCGTGATAATCCGGCAGGATATTTTTTTCTTTCTATAAGGACGTAATCTCCAACTCCGTATTCTGGCGATGTTGTTTTGTTCTGCTGGTTATACGACCTTGCTTGTCTCTCTTTACTGATAGTTAAATTGTCGACGGCCCTTTTTCGATTGACTCTTAATACTTCTGCCAGGTTTCTAGAATAGTTATTAAGTGAGATATTATTTCGAGCCGCCAGTAGCATAGCATCTGTAGGCATAACCGCTGTACGTCCGTATGTCAACTGAAAGGGAGTTGCTTTCAGGGATTCTTGCTGTGTGGTACGGTATGCTAATAGCACAGCTGGTAGAAATTTATCCCATTCATTTTGTTGTTCATCAACAAAAATGCTGAGCATTGTTACTAATGTTTGATTTAAACGTTCTACGAGACCCATAGTTTGTGGGTGATATATCACTGCTTTACTATGTTTCGTACCTAACATAGTAGTAACATACTCGAATAATGATGACATAAAATTGCTATCCTGGTCTGATAACAAAATTCTCGGGGCACCATGTCTAGATACAACTTCGCTTATAAAAGCTTCTGCAATAGTCTGAGCTGACTTATTTGAAATGGCCCTTGCCTCAGGCCAACGAGTTAAACTGTCAGTAAACAACATTATGTACTTGTTACCGCTAATGGACTCATGAAATGGTCCTAATAAATCCATTTGACATCTATCAAATGGTTCTGGGACTGCTGGTATAGGATGTAATGGTGTAACATATTTGGTTCTGGGGCGCTTGGCTAATTGACAAGGTAAACAAGAGCCACAATACGATTTAATATTTTTACGTATTTCTGGCCACCAGTAACGTTCTCTAATTTTATGGTAAGTTCTTTTAAAGGCAAAGTGGCCTCCAAACGAGGAGCTAGGGAATTGTTTTAATATCATTGATCTGGCTGTGGTTGGAATAACCAACAAATGCTCTTGTTTACGGGGGCCCTTAAAATACAACCAACCCGTCTTATCATCTATTTCGACTAGTGGGGCTAAACGATTTATTTGTTTTATCTCTACTTCTCCGATCGGAGGACCTTGTTGGTTATTTTTGATTCTTATTAATTGTTCTAATGTTGGGTCACTATTTAAATCTTTTAGCCAGGTTTCTTTGGATACTAAGTCGTCGTGATTACCTAATACTTGTGTTACTCCTACTATTTCTGGATGTTTATCTGGGTCCACTTTTTCTGCATACTTTCTCTTTTCTTGACTTTCTGTGGAGTTCCCCGCTCCCTTAATTTTTACTTTGTCCCTTTGAAATTCTTGTATAATAGGTCCCGGTATATCTGACTCATCATTGCTCTCTTCCTTACCAACAGGATTCCTACTAAGGGCATCTACGTTCACATGTAAACGGCCCGGTCGGTGTTCTACTGTAAAGCGATATTCTTGCAGAGCTAGACTCCAACGAATTAGCCTTCCTGAACTCTCTTTATTTAGTATTAGCCATTTTAAAGCTAAATGATCTGTGACAATAACAAAAGTATTCCCTAATAAAAACTGCCGGAAGTGCTTCACTCCCCACCACACTGCTAGTGCTTCCAGTTCTGTCACTGTATAGCGCTTTTCCGAAACTGATAGGGCTCTACTTCCATACCCTATAACAACATATTTATCGTCTTGCAGCTGTTCTAGTATGCACCCTAAACCTATGTAAGAAGCATCCGTATGTAAACGGTACGGATTGGTGTCAGTATTACTTAAAATTGGGAAACGTAGTACTGGGGATTCTATTAACACGGACTTTATTTTTCGAAACGCGATTTCGACTTCGTCACTCCATTCGAATTTTACGTCTTTACGTAGCAAATTTGTAAGGGGCTTTGCTATCTCAGCAAAGTCTCGCACAAAACGTCGGTAGTATGAAGCTAACCCAATAAACTGTCTAACGTTCGTTACATTCACTGGTCTTGTAAATTCCCTGACAGCTTGTTTGTTTTTACTTTGAGGGCGTTATTCCCAGTGTGCTCAATTCGTGTCCTAAGTATTCTACCTTCTGGCTCGCAAATTGGCACTTCGTAATGCGTAACTTAAGCCCAGCTGCAGCAATAGTAGCTAATACCTCAGATACATCTTGTAGATGTCTTTCGAATGTGGGAGAGTATATAATGACGTCATCTAGGTAAACTAAACATATCTTTCCTTCCAATCTCTTAAGTACTCTTGACATCATTTTTTGAAATGAAGGGGCAGCACCTGCTAACCCAAAGGGCATTCTTATAAACTGCCAATGGCCTCCTTGCGTGACAAATGCCGTTTTTTCAACGTCTTCTTGTGCAACCGGCATATTCCAATAACCACTTGTCAGGTCTAAAGTAGTAAACCAACCATTTCCACCCAACTGGTCTAAAACCTCATCTATCTTAGGTAAGGGATGTTGTGGTATTTTAGTTATAGCATTTACTTTTCTGTAATCTACGCAAAAACGTAACTTGCCATTGGGTTTCTTCACTAACACTACTGGACTGCTCCAAGGACTATAGCTTTCCTCTATAATTCCATTATCTTCCATTTCCTGAATTGTATTCTTAAGATATTCCCTTTGTCCATACGGCGCCCTGTAAGGTCTCTGCTTGATTGGTTGTCCCTCTGTCACTATATGGTGGGGTTCTAAGTCACAAAAACCAATATCGTATTCATATTTTGAAAATACGTCTTGATTATGTTCTAGAACTTCTTTAAAGGCTGTGGTATGTTCTGGTGTATCTAATTCGATGTCATCTAATAAATTAGGTAATTTTTGCTTTGGCGAATATATATTGTTTTCCTTGTCTTCTAAGGTAGGACTACTGTTACTTTCTAATTTCTTAATAAAAAGGACAGGAATTTCCTCATACGGTTCTAGTGTACCTAGGGGAGTCCCTATGCCTATTCTTAATTTTCGATTAGCTGCATTAAGTAGTCTGCAGGTAATTTCGCCGTGTCTTACTGTACTTACAGCTCTGGCTGCCATTACTCCCGATTGGGCTAGAAAGGATACATTGGGTTCAAATATACCCTCCAGAACTTTATTTCTTTATTTCTTTCTTTTTTCTTTTTGTTTTCCAATCTAATTCCTATTGGCCTACCTCTGATTATAACTTCATGTTGAGGTAATATTACCAACGCCTCATTTGATACTACCCTATACACATGAGTGTCTGTTTTTACACTCTTTACTGTATTTGTATCCTTAGCTATTTCTTTTATTTCTACCGTCATATTAGCGTCACCACTCCTATTTGTATCTTCTGTATCTGAATCATCAATGTCTTTTGAACAATTCTCAGTAGCTTCCCCCCGTTCATTTACCTCGGTACTTCCTTCCCGTCGGTCTCCTTCGCCAACCAACTCGTGTGCCTTACTATCAAAGCCTTGAAGGATTACCTCTTCTCCATCCTGTAAACTCGTAGAACTTTCAGATTGGATCGCGTAACTAATTTCCTCTGTTTCTATCTCCTCTGCAACACTTTCTAAGTCAGCTTGAAAATCGTTAAAATTACCGGTAACAGATAAGTGAGATATATCTATATCTTTCCTTGGCATTGTTGTATCTGCTGGTTTACTTGGTTGATATAATCCCTCATGTAGGTAATTGCTTTTTTCTTCCTGATTATTAATTTGTTGATAGCGTGTTATATTTAGGCCTATAGGGCGATCAGTTAGTAAAGTTGGTATTTCAGACCAAATAATATTAATGCCGAGATATTTCTGTAATTCCAACCCAAGTATGATTCCTGTCTCAATAGGTAAAGTATCTACTATGTAGACATTTAGAGACACCTTTTGTTTTCTATATTCAAACTCTAATTCTACTTGTCCTAAAACTTCTATTAAATTATTATTTACTCCTACCAACTTATCTTCGCAATATTCCATGCCTTCCAAATCTAATATCTCATTTGCCACTTGTTTGGTAAGTATGGTTACTCTACTGCCCGTATCTATGTTGCCTAGACACATAGTTTCGTTAATTTGTACTGAAACTATCAATTCGCCTTGCCCAGTAATCGTCGGCTCACTTACAAACAAATTACTTTTCACTATAAGAACCGGGTCCTTATTTTGAGGATTTCTATTAGATTCTATCGATGTAATTGTTCCTTGTTGATGATCTTGACTAACTTGTCTTTGATTTTCATAATTGTTATTTCTGTATCTAGGTACCTGACTTTCCTTTGTAATTTTGAAGGTAGATACACAATCACGAGCTAAATGACCAACGCCATCACATCGATAACATCGTACTTGGGAAGCATCCCTTAATGGCTCTCGTGCATAATTATAACTATTATGTTGGGGGTAACGGTTTCTATTTTGATACTCCCTTGCCTGAGACATCTCCCTATCTACAAACCTATTGTCGCTGCCTAGAGATACTCCTTGTACTCGTCTATTCAACTGTTCAATGGCATTTTGTAACCTACGTAACTCTACATCTCGAACCTGATTTCGGGTTAAATCTGCCTCTGCTAAGTGCTCCTTCAATACTGTCGTTAACTCTTGTCTAGTAAGGGGTAACGCAAGATCTGGATTTTCACTACGTATTGTAGCCTCAACTCTCTTGGCTTCTGATAATACTCTTTCTATCTCATCGCAAGATCCTGTTCTTTCTATAACTCGGGATCGTAATACCGGCTGAAGGCCATGTAAAAATCTATCCCTGACTTGGTGATAAAATTCATCAGGCGTTTGTGCAGAAAGGGCACGTCTTGCTATTTTAAGTAACCGTTCCATGAATTCATCTACTCTTTCAGATTTTTCTTGTTTTATATTTAGAAATTCTCCGTATTTCTCAAATTGTGTTTCGTTACTCAAAAATCTGTCCATCAATTCCTCCCTTAATTTTCTGTAATTTAATTTACTCAATCTAGCTACGTGTTGATCAAACCAAAGACATGCTCTACCTTCTAGGCATGCTGGAAGAATGCGACTCCGCTTTTGTTCATTCCAGTTATTAGCATTTGCCACTCTCTCAAATTTATTCAGAAACACTTCAATGTCGCCATCATTATCTTGACCAGTAAATATCGGGGGCTTAATAGTATTGGAGGTGGGTCCTAGGCCTATATTACCCTCGTATTCTAGATAATTATGTTCGTGTTCAGGTAATGGTATTCTCCAATTATCATTGCGATATGTACGATCATGATCGTTATACGACTGATCGAAATACTGGACGCCCCCACTCGTATTAGGCCTATATGTTCTATTATTAGACCTATCCAAATACTGTACGGCACTAGTACCAGTACTAGGCCTATTATTATTTACTTTATTTGTATTTGTAATTCTGCTTTGCTCATAGCTCGGGTACTTACTGTATACATTTTCTTCATTGATTTATCCTCGCTGAGTTACTGTTGTTGTTTCAACAAATCTTCTTCCATCACGACTGAATATGGCTGTAGGTGACTCTGTCCCTCCACTTCTTCGAAATGAAATTGTCGGTGATTCGTTTTCTACGTCCGATTCACTTTCCCCCCTCTCCCTATTGTTTGAAGCCATTGATACTGTAGTTTCTTTTTAATATTTGTCACAGTTAAACTTATAACTTATAATCAGTATCTTTAGCATCTATTCGCAGCATCAAAATCTCGGTGGGACCTCCATGTCACGAGCTCAGTAAGTTTATTATCGTGGTCCCGCTGAGCTGTGGGTGTGTAGTGGTAATTTGGGTTGAGCCGACCGCTAGTTCGCCCTCAGTGAGAGTATTCCCTCCTGAGAGAATTAATGATGTTGCAAATAAAAACACAATAAAGTTTAATATAAAGCCGATCATTTACTTCAGTTTAATATTATCAATTGGATCCTCTCAAAATATATATACTGTACATGCAAACTATACACTAGTCCAGACCCCTGGACTAAAATAATAGGACCATGAACTAAAACTCTTAATCATAAAAACCCTCCCCTCTCTATCCAAAGTTTTCCTTTTATACAAAAAAATCAGTTTGCCTATCTTAGAGTTAGGTAACTTGTTAAGGTTGAATGGCTAAATGTTGTCTTAAATATCTCCTAGAAATTAATTCAAATGCCATGAAGCGAAAATAATTTGTCATGGCATCTCTAACTATTGGTGGGGGTTATTCAATAAGCCACTTAAAGTAAAGTCTACCTACCGTATGATTGTATGTTATTTATTGATTTTAGTCGTAAAAAACTCTCTTGGGGTTCCAGTATAGTTATAGCTCGGAGTGTCTTATCCCTTGGTGGTCTATTTTCGCATCAGTGGGAACTGAATTGACATTTTTGTGTGAAGAAAGCATGATTGTATTTTTCTAGGTAACTGACCTTTTATATTCTTTTGAATTTATTTCATATATTTCTTGACACAATCCCTGAATTAGGAATCCTGCAATCAGACAATACAGCAATACTGCAATACCATACTGTATTCGGTGTTTTACGGTACTGGCTGACTGGTACCGCGGTACCGGTGCAGTGATTATAGATCACGTATACTGGTAGCCTACAGAACAGGCCTAATTCTGTAGGCCCTAATTAGCCATGCTGCCATGCTATGCACTGCAGTGCGGAATCCGGAGTGCTGGACTGCGGTCCTGAATTAGATTAGAGGGTCCGTTGGCGCCGTACCGCCCTACTACTGTCAGTGTCAGACTGTAGAACCGGACTGGTAGCAACTGCCAACTACAGAACTACCGGTACGGTACCGGCAGACCGGTACTGAACTACGGCAGAAAATTAATTTCTTCGTTTGCGGTTTCTACTCTTGTTAACGCTGTAACGGTTAAATATATTAATTAAAGACTATGTATTGGTAATTGGTACGACCGACGGCACCGGCAACTGGTATAATCAGATGTAGATGTACATACCAATCTGCCAATACAACAATAGCAATAGGCCTACCCCTACCAACCATCCATCGACTCGGCAACTGCAACAATGGAAGTTATGCGGACTAACCAGCTGACCGGCATTTTAAGATCAGGTACCCACTACCAGAGTCTACCCAGCTGCCCAGAAAAGTGTTGGAATTGAAATCAAACAACTCACCACCAAGGCCGCCTCTGTCTGTTGACCTCGACTTTCGGTATCGCTGCCGCTACGGGCAAACTGGACTAACCGTAACCAAGGATGAAATAATCCGGTTTTTTAATCTCACTCTGCCATCACCCAGTGCCCGGCGGTGTTGAAATTGACACGCATTGTACAAGCAGTAGGCCTATTGCTCCGAGTTTCCGGCTGGTCGGGTGCAACTACTGCATCTACATTGCCACACTATAGGCTCATTCCATGTAAAGTGCGGGACATTCGTACGACTTTTTGTGCATACTTTAGCACTGTACATCATGAAAATGAACTAAAATAGTATAATGCTTGTGTTTCTTAGAAAAACCAATTATCGGTTCAGTAAAAAAAAGCAGTTTGGAAAACCGGCAGCAGTCTATGTCTCAGAATTATTGCTTCAAAAAATTGTAAAGTGCGGGACGCGTACGAAAGTGAAATTCTCAACTGTCAAATTCATTGCTAAAGTTCAGCGAATTGGGTAAAGTTAGTGGGAAAACTTTTGTTCCGTGATGTTCCTAGATATGTAGGGAAAATAAATTAGCCTTTAGTAAGATGGTAGGTAACATCAATGAAACAGGGGAGTAGTTTAAGTGCAGCAAAGTCATGTAAAGTGTGTGACATTTCACTGTAAAGTGCGGGACACGTACGATAATAAACTTATCATTCGAGGTTAAGACCCCTAGATCCCTTCCTATATAATAAACGTATAATAATAACACCTCGAAAAATACAGCTTGCCAACACATTGTTACTATCAATATAAGTTGTGCAATGATTCCTGAGGAAATCATTGCGCAATCACATCAGTATGCAATGGTTCGTACAAAGTACAATACACACATCTCCAACCAGACACTATATAACATTGGAAGTGTCTCATTGGTTCCCCCAAGCTTGATACTTGAACAAAGCCGCATCCGCTTTGCAAGGCATTGCTTTCGCCGAGAGGTCCAGCCTGTGCACAATCTTGTTCTTTGGCGGCCCCATGGAGTGAATAGGCATGGTTGACAGCCCATGACTTTCTTGAGACGCATCTTAAAGGACACTGGCCTTGAAGAGGCGGATAATCTCGCAAAAGCCATGGTGGATAGGTAGTTGTGGCGGTGCAAATTTGTTGATAAGCTGGCATATCATTCTTAATGCATGCTGCATTGGGTTTGCCAATTGTCGATTGAATGGTAGTGTCAAAATATTTTTTTTAAGACAGCATAGCTTCTCATGTGCAGCTGCAATGCAGCAGTCCGATTGTAGTTAGAGATAATACGTATTTATCATATGGCTGCCGCAACCCAGTGTAAGTAGTTTTGCTAACAGTTTAACACATGAAATTCGGTCAAAAGCTTTACTAAAATCTACTAATATATTGAAAAGCTTCTTCCTAGCTATGGAACTCGTTGTCTTCTGGACGCTTAAGATCATTAGATTCACATATTTCGCTATTCCACCCAATATCTTCCCAGATAGTCTTTGCAGCAATATCATTTAATAGCTTTTTCTGGCTGTCGAGTAGTCTGGTAGTCTACTACTATTACTAGGATCGGCATGCTGCATTGCAGCTGCATTTTTAAGAATGCTGTGCCGGCTTGTCAACAAAATTGCACCGCCACAACTCCCTATCACCCATGACATTTGCTAGATCATCCGCATCTTTAAGGCCAGTGTCCTTTAAGATGCATCTCAAGAAAGTCATGGGCTGTCCACCATGCTTATTCCCTCCATGAGGCTGCCAAAGTACAAGATTATGCACTGGCTGGTCCTCACGGCGAAAGCAATGTCCTGCGAAGCGGAGGCGATTTTGTTCTAGTGTCAAGCTTGGGGGAACCAATGAGACACATCCAATGTTATATAGTGTCTCGTTGGAGATGTGTGCATTGTACTTGACACAATGAACCCGGCGTAGCATTCTTGTGAATATGCCATCCAGAGATTTGGTGTCCTCAGCAGTTAGAGCCCAGCATGGACACCCGTAGAGGAGTACTGGAACTACTGCTGCTCTAAATAATCGGACCTTAAGTTTCCGATTAATTCTCGGTGACTTCCAAATCCTGGAAAGCCTATTCAAGGCTGCCCATGCCTTTCCCTTACGTATTCGAAGGTCCTCACCTGACTTCCGGATCCATGATCCCAGGTAACAGAAGTCGTCCACATGCTCAAGCATACCCTCCTTTGAGCTTATGCTCATCCGATCAGAGACTTGCTGAGGACTTTCAAAGTTAACTGTCAGAATTTTGGTCTTTCTGGAGTTAATAAAAAGACCAACACTAGAAGCAGCATGTTCTAATGAGCTGAGGAGCCGTTGGGCTCCCTCTAATGTTTCTGAGAGTACTCCTAAGTCAGCAGCAAAGTCTAGATCAGTTAGGTACTTGGCAGGATTTCCTCGACTTCTGGAGCCAGTAGGTGGAGTTACCATCACCCCATCATCATTATAATGATCTAAGGACATGCGTAGAACATAGTCAACCACAATAATGAACAAGAATGGTGCAAGTGTGTCTCCTTGGAGGACGCCCCATAACACTTCAAATGGTTCTGTGTCACCGTCAACAGTAGACACAAATGTTGTCGAACCATCGTATACTGATCTGATTGCTGCAATAATTTCATCAGGAATCCCATATAATGAAAGTATGCTGGTAGTCTAGCTGTCTAGAGGTATCGGGATTTAGGGATTCGATAGGGATTCGATCATTGCCGAGGCTGAAAATACGTAGATTTTGTATTATTTTTTCGTCTCTGATTCGTTTTTACCGATTGATGTCTCACAGTTTATTTTTACCCGCTAACATCTTTAGTGCCCCCATCTACCACCACCCCACCCCCCTTATTTTCATCTGGTAGGCCCCAAATGGCCCATACTAACAGAACACCTTTCTTATCTTAAACTTAAATATTATTATCATATTTTGGACGTAACAAATGAATTCTAAATTAGCAGTAACTAAATTATGAAATATGTTGCATATATCTCTATATTAATCGATAATACAGTCGCTTGTACTAAAATTCCATTGAATATAATCCCTTGTGTTACTGTTACGGTATGAGTTACTGAGCTGTGAGCTTGTAAAATATCTCATGCGGTGAAATCCATATTTGTTTGTTTGCTTGATACTGTTTCATACATCAACATTGTTATCAGACACACTAGTGATATCACTATATATCTCTACAGTGATATATAATCATTCTGTGGAGCATGGCTACATTAGTAGACATCATAATTTAAATTTAAATTGAATTAAATTAAATTAGACACTACAAGCTTGGAAATCCCAGCATAATACTGTACTAGGAGACAAAAGGGGACAGTTCGTCTAACTTATGGCACCTAATAATAAAGCCAGTAATATGGCGAATGTAACTGTATGCATATTATTTGTGGCCATACTTGGGGTAATGCTTGTAGTTACTGAGGGTACTGATATTTAAGGGCAAGTGGAATTTGTGTTCGATTGAAGCATAGCATATAATATGTTCCTGATGATTTTAGTGCTGTCAGAAACCTGACTGAAGGATCAGCTATTGCCATCACGGATGCTTGCTGCTGCCGGCTGGCTGCGTCTACAGAACACGGCTGTATAGGATCACCGCTCCCAGACGGCACAAATTATAAAATATAAACTTTATGTGTTCTTTATCGAAAGAAATAAATTTAATTTAGAGGTAAATCAAAAGATACATTAATTTGAAAACCTTAAATTAAAATAACTTTAAAAATTTAAAGTTCTTTTAAGAACCTAAAAGAATTTTAAAACCTATGGGTTGTGGGCAAGGCGTCCTTTAATACAATTATATTAAATTATTAAAGGACGCCTTGGTTGAGGGCGAGCTTTGCTTAATATACTGCAATTAATCTCTTGTTATCTACAATAGTCGGCGTATAATATCTTATAGTATCAATTATATTATAGGTGTACGCCATTAAGTGTGCATTTTAATTTTTAAATTTTCTTTTTAATTTTATGATTTCAGAGATCTATCTTGCCATTAACAGAGTCTTTGGGAATTTTTAACTTTTAGTTGAAGTAGCTGTGTTAATTACAATTGAGGAACGGTTTTTTGAAATATAATATTATGATACAACCAGGAATTAATGATTGATGTTGATGGAATAGGATTTGTGCGCGAAAAAATTGTTCGGCTAGAAACAATTGAAGAAGGGGGGGGGGGGGGGGGCGGGGGGGGCAAGGTGCCCTGAATCGAGTGGCGGGGTTTATATTTTGTAAAAACAGGAGGAAGCTGTCAAAATGGCGGGTTTATTAAAAAAACATACCTAAAAACTACAACTACAACTAATTTATTTCTGAGTATGTTAAGTTCAATAAGTTTGATATCATGACGTCAATAAATGTATATTAAACATTTAATATAGGATAATAGGATCGGCTACTACTAGGATCGGCATGCTGCATTGCAGCTGCATTTTTAAGAATGCTGTGCCGGCTTGTCAACAAAATTGCACCGCCACAACTCCCTATCACCCATGACATTTGCTAGATCATCCGCATCTTTAAGGCCAGTGTCCTTTAAGATGCGTCTCAAGAAAGTCATGGGCTGTCCACCATGCTTATTCACTCCATGAGGCTGCCAAAGTACAAGATTATGCACTGGCTGGTCCTCACGGCGAAAGCAATGTCCTGCAAAGCGGAGGCGATTTTGTTCTAGTGTCAAGCTTGGGGGAACCAATGAGACACCTCCAATGTTATATAGTGTCTGGTTGGAGATGTGTGCATTGTACTTGACACAATGAACCCGGCGTAGCATTCTTGTGAATGTGCCATCCAGAGATTTGGTGTCCTCAGCAGTTAGAGCCCAGCATGGACTCCCGTAGAGGAGTACTGGAACTACTGCTGCTCTAAATATTCGGACCTTAAGTTTCCGATTAATTCTCGGTGACTTCCAAATCCTGGAAAGCCTATTCAAGGCTGCCCCATGCCTTTCCCTTACGTATTCGAAGGTCCTCACCTGACTTCCGGATCCATGATCCCAGGTAACAGAACTCGTCCACATGCTCAAGCATACCATCCTTTGAGCTTATGCTCATCCGATCACAGACTTGCTGAGGACTTTCAAAGTTAACTGTCAGAATTTTGGTCTTTCTGGAGTTAATAAAAAGACCAACACTAGAAGCAGCATGTTCTAATGAGCTGAGGAGCCGTTGGGCTCCCTCTAATGATTCTAAGAGTACTCCTAAGTCATCAGCAAAGTCTAGATCAGTTAGGTACTTGGCAGCATTTCCTCGACTTCTGGAGCCAGTAGGTGGAGTTATCATCACCCCATCATCATTATGATGATCTAAGGACATGCGTAGAACATAGTCAACCACAATAATGAACAAGAATGGTGCAAGTGTGTCTCCTTGGAGGACGCCCCATAACACTTCAAATGGTTCTGTGTCACCGTCAACAGTAGACACAAATGTTGTCGAACCATCATATACTGATCTGATTGCTGCAATAATTTCATCAGGAATCCCATATAATGAAAGTATGCTGAACATACGTGAGCGAGAGACTGAATCAAAGGCCTTGAAGAAGTCAACAAAGATAACAGCCAGATGCCTGTCTTTCTTTTTTGATAACTCTTCAATTATCATTCTAAGTGCCAAAATGGGCTCCATGGTCCCACGACCTTTACGGAACCCATTCTGATTTCCACGGAGCAGTCTCTCAATGGGATCCCTGATGCGATTTAATAGAATCCTATTGTATAGCTTTGCAGCAATCGAGATCAATGAAATTCCCCGAAAAGAACCATAGAGTGTTAGGTTGCCCTTCTTGGGAACTGGCACCAACTTATTTGTTTTCATTTCTTGTGGGACTCTTGTTGTTCGGTACATGTCTACTATGATGGGATAGATGAGCTTTAAACACTCAGGTATTTTAAAGACCTCAGGGGGAACACCATCTACTCCACTGGCACGATTGGTCTTAATGCTCTTTGCAGCAGCCTTCACTTCTGCAAAGGAGATATCGCCAATGGGAATATCTGGGAGTACAGACTCAGACACTTTTACTTCTATAAAGTTATCAGGCAATACCCTGTCATTATTGAGGAGCTTTTCAAAGTGGGCTTTCCAACCATTGAGGCGATCGGCTGGTGATTCAGCCTTAACCTTGGTGGTTGGTTGGCTTTTCCGCCCAGTAAGCAGATTGATCTATTTCCATGCCTGGGATGATTGCCTGCTGTCATCAGCATCATTGATGGCATCAACCTGTTGGTTTATTAGCTCCTGTAGATTAGCAGAGTACTGCCTGTTCAGGGACCTAGATGCAGCCTTAACTGCATTCTTGACCGCTGTAGTCTGTTTGAGTCGTGACTCTTTCTGCGCCTTATGAAGGTCATTTCGGCCCTTCTGAATTTTGTTGTCAGTCCAGGGGGCCCTTTTCCTGTTTCGAGGGTATACAGGAACTGTTTCTGCAGCTGCTAACTTAACTGCTTCTGTAAAGGCAGTATAGCCCTCACAGTGATCTGCCGCCTCAGAGGCAAGAGCCTCATACCTGTTGCTCAGCTGTAGTGTGAAGCTGGATCTCACACTTGGCTGTTGCAACAGAGAGGACCATTCATGCCGCGGCAAGGCAGATTTCGTTGTTCTGCTAGCACGCAGACTAAGTCTTACCTTGGCCACAATAAGGCGGTGATCACTGGAGAAGGGTCGAAATGTAAATGCATTACAGTCTTGTATAGAGCTCCTGTATATCCTACGAAACAGAATATGGTCTATCTGGGACTTGTGACCACTGGGTCCACTATGAGTCCATAGCTTTCCAGTTCGCTTCTTGAACTGGGTTCCAGCCGAAAACAATCCATTTCCAGAGATAAAATCCTGAAGATGTAAAGAATTTCGGTTAACACTATTGCTATAGACCCAGGGCGATGTAGGTGATTGATGCAGACTTGCATTAAAGTCTCCCAGGAATGTTAAGAATGCATGCTGATCCACTCCATCAGTAGCTGCTTGTAGATAGATTGTGGTAGAAATTTTCCACCTCCTCTACAGGGGCAACACTAGTTGGAGAGTAGCACACAATCAGAACCACCTTAGGAAACTTCTTAGCCAGTCTTCCAGAACATGAGAAGTGGCAACGGATGATGCGGTTAGAGATTTGGTCTATTTTGTCCAATGCTGCATGTGCAGTTGGATTCATCAATAGACCAATTCCACCATTGCCACTATCATCTGCTGACGCGAGGGCTAGTCGCCAACCGCCCCCATGTCCTTAATCAGAACCTCATCAGTCTGTCCAGTCTGCATTCGGTGCTCTTGAACACCCACTGCGCTAAGAGAAAGCTTATCTGCCAAGGCAGTCAGCTCACCTTGTCGCATTGGGGACCCGAGTGTTAGGGTGTTTACTGAGGCTAGTCTTGTGACTTGCCTCAGATTCACCAATGGCTTTGTTGGTCGGGGTGGAACATGAGAGTAGCCTCCAACTCCAGAATCCCTCTCCCCATCACAATCTGGCCTTCCTGGTGACCCAGGGTTTGGGCCAGAAAGGTCATCAGGAAAGGGACTCAAAGAATTGTTGGCTGCTCTCTCTCCAATAGGGTGTGAGACAGGCAGCCGGTCAGGAGTTAACTGACGCCTGTGAGGCCGATTGTGTCCGGTAATTCCACTGGCCTCTAGTGGCTGGACCTCCGCATTGCTAATGTAATCCATAGTGGGGGTTGGGGGGTGCTTTTTTGCCGAGTCAGCTCCCGGGGCAAATACCACACCCTGGTTTGCCATTCCACAGGGTGGGTGTCGCAATGGAGTCAGATATGAGGCCCATCACCCATATCTACTCTGGCGCACATGACCCACCATTGGCTGTTGCAGCTCATCTGCTGGGTCATGCCCTGTACCCTTGCTGCCAGGTGCAGGTCGCAGAGAAGTGCTCTCAGAGTGGACATGAGAACACTCTACTCCTGACCAGCCATTGGTAGATCACCATCTGCCTGGTCAGGCCATATACTCCTGCAGCCAAGTATATGGGTCCTTAATCCAGGACCAAGGGCATCCTTATCCCAGAACGAAGAGGGTCCTAGTTACAGGACCAGATTTGCCCTAGTAAGAGGGTCGATGCAGCTACAGGTGGCACCTCCTTTATGCTGCATGGAGGTGGCAAGTTTTCTTGATCAATGACCTAGAATACCTGACCTGACCTCAGCGATGGTTTAGAGAAGGGATTAGATTTACCATCAATATGCAATTAATAATTAGATTTACAGAAAGAAATTAGATGTTTGAAATTAATTAATAATAATTCAGTGGGGTCACTTAAAGATCTACTACTACTACTACAGTAGGTCGAGCGAAATCGGACAGTGGAAATGAAATCCTTCCAGGCTTCCCGATTCTCCATAGTTGTCGCAATTTCGTTTCTCCCAAGTTCAGTATCCTTTCAAGTTGATCTATATATGTTATGGCCGGTCGTCCACGACTACGCTTTCCATGAGTTGGTTGCCAGAAAAGTAGATCTGGTATGACCTCGTCTTTACTTCACCAGCAGTGCCCACTGAATCTTAATCTGGCTCATTCCATGTAAAGTGCGGGACATTCGTACGACTTTTTGTGCATACTTTAGCACTGTACATCATGAAAATGAACTAAAATAGTATAATGCTTGTGTTTCTTAGAAAAACCAATTATCGGTTCAGTAAAAAAAAGCAGTTTGGAAAACCGGCAGCAGTCTATGTCTCAGAATTATTGCTTCAAAAAATTGTAAAGTGCGGGACGCGTACGAAAGTGAAATTCTCAACTGTCAAATTCATTGCTAAAGTTCAGCGAATTGGGTAAAGTTAGTGGGAAAACTTTTGTTCCGTGATGTTCCTAGATATGTAGGGAAAATAAATTAGCCTTTAGTAAGATGGTAGGTAACATCAATGAAACAGGGGAGTAGTTTAAGTGCAGCAAAGTCATGTAAAGTGTGTGACATTTCACTGTAAAGTGCGGGACACGTACGATAATAAACTTATCATTCGAGGTTAAGACCCCTAGATCCCTTCCTATATAATATAATAATAACACCTCGAAAAATACAGCTTGCCAACACATTGTTACTATCAATATAAGTTGTGCAATGATTCCTGAGGATATCATTGCGCAATCACATCAGTATGCAATGGTTCGTACAAAGTACAATGCACACATCTCCAACCATACACTATATAACATTGGAAGTGTCTCATTGGTTCCCCCAAGCTTGATACTTGAACAAAGCCGCATCCGCTTTGCAAGGCATTGCTTTCGCCGAGAGGTCCAGCCTGTGCACAATCTTGTTCTTTGGCGGCCCCATGGAGTGAATAGGCATGGTGGACAGCCCATGACTTTCTTGAGACGCATCTTAAAGGACACTGGCCTTGAAGAGGCGGATAATCTCGCAAAAGCCATGGTGGATAGGTAGTTGTGGCGGTGCAAATTTGTTGATAAGCTGGCATATCATTCTTAATGGATGCTGCATTGGGTTTGCCAATTGTCGATTGAATGGTAGTGTCAAAATATTTTTTTAAGACAGCATAGCTTCTCATGTGCAGCTGCAATGCAGCAGTCCGATTGTAGTTAGAGATAATACGTATTTATCATATGGCTGCCGCAACCCAGTGTAAGTAGTTTTGCTAACAGTTTAACACATGAAATTCGGTCAAAAGCTTTACTAAAATCTACTAATATATTGAAAAGCTTCTTCCTAGCTACGGAACTCATTGTCTTCTGGACGCTTAAGATCATTAGATTCACATATTTCGCTATTCCACCCAATATCTTCCCAGATAGTCTTTGCAGCAATATCATTTAATAGCTTTTTCTGGCTGTCGAGTAGTCTGGTAGTCTACTACTACTACTAGGATCGGCATGCTGCATTGCAGCTGCATTTTTAAGAATGCTGTGCCGGCTTGTCAACAAAATTGCACCGCCACAACTCCCTATCACCCATGACATTTGCTAGATCATCCGCATCTTTAAGGCCAGTGTCCTTTAAGATGCGTCTCAAGAAAGTCATGGGCTGTCCACCATGCTTATTCACTCCATGAGGCTGCCAAAGTACAAGATTATGCACTGGCTGGTCCTCACGGCGAAAGCAATGTCCTGCGAAGCGGAGGCGATTTTGTTCTAGTGTCAAGCTTGGGGGAACCAATGAGACACCTCCAATGTTATATAGTGTCTCGTTGGAGATGTGTGCATTGTACATGACACAATGAACCCGGCGTAGCATTCTTGTGAATGTGCCATCCAGAGATTTGGTGTTCTCAGCAGTTAGAGCCCAGCATGGACTCCCGTAGAGGAGTACTGGAACTACTGCTGCTCTAAATAATCGGACCTTAAGTTTCCGATTAATTCTCGGTGACTTCCAAATCCTGGAAAGCCTATTCAAGGCTGCCCATGCCTTTCCCTTACGTATTCGAAGGTCCTCACCTGACTTCCGGATCCATGATCCCAGGTAACAGAAGTCGTCCACATGCTCAAGCATACCCTCCTTTGAGCTTATGCTCATCCGATCAGAGACTTGCTGAGGACTTTCAAAGTTAACTGTCAGAATTTTGGTCTTTCTGGAGTTAATAAAAAGACCAACACTAGAAGCAGCATGTTCTAATGAGCTGAGGAGCCGTTGGGCTCCCTCTAATGATTCTGAGAGTACTCCTAAGTCATCAGCAAAGTGTAGATCAGTTAGGTACTTGGCAGGATTTCCTCGACTTCTGGAGCCAGTAGGTGGAGTTACCATCACCCCATCATCATTATAATGATCTAAGGACATGCGTAGAACATAGTCAACCACAATAATGAACAAGAATGGTGCAAGTGTGTCTCCTTGGAGGACGCCCCATAACACTTCAAATGGTTCTGTGTCACCGTCAACAGTAGACACAAATGTTGTCGAACCATCGTATACTGATCTGATTGCTGCAATAATTTCATCAGGAATCCCATATAATGAAAGTATGCTGAACATACGTGAGCGAGAGACTGAATCAAAGGCCTTGAAGAAGTCAACAAAGATAACAGCCAGATGCCTGTCTTTATTTTTTGATAACTCTTCAATTATCCTTCTAAGTGCCAAAATGGGCTCCATGGTCCCACGACCTTTACGGAACCCATTCTGATTTCCACGGAGCAGTCTCTCAATGGGATCCCTGACGCGATTTAATAGAATCCTATTGTATAGCTTTGCAGCAATCGAGATCAATGAAATTCCCCGAAAAGAACCATAGAGTGTAGGTTGCCCTAATACAAAGTTAAATTCAAGTGAGCCCAATGAGCTCGTATATTTGAGCCAATATACAATATATATAATATATAATAAACACATTTTAATATTTGTAGTGAACGTTTTAATATTTTTGCGTTTTTATTATACATTAATAATTTTTTTTGATACAGCTTGTATGGTTGTGCATTGGCAAGAGATTGCAGTAGCAAAGCTAGTGTTGCTAGCTCCTGTCACCGGGCAATCTGGTGTGGGGGGGGGGGGGGGGGGGGGGTGTAGGGGGGATGGGGGCACTTTAAATTGTTTGATGATTGTATGCAAACTGATTGTATTTGGAAGATAATTTACATGTCATACAAACATGCAATTAATGTCTACAGTATGTGATTAACGTTTAATTAATAAATTAGAGGGTATCTTAACGATTTTATTCTTAAAATTAACGAATTTCGAATTTCTTCACTTTCATAAACTTTTTGAGTCATAATTATTATTTTGAACTGGCTCAATGGTTAGAGCGTCAAACTTCCAACTCGGAGGTCACCAGTTCGATCCCACCTGGACGTCATTGCCGACTTTGCAAAACCTGCGCCCAACAAAAAGTTATAATAATCATTATTTTCGCTGTCAAATTCTTACACTTTCTAAGAGAGGTTCTAACACCAATTTTGCTGAGAATGTATTTTTCTCCTACGCGTGCACCCTTCCTGAATTTTGGTCCAACTATTTTTCAGTCATTTTTTTCTACATGCGGGGCGGGGGGAGAGGGGGGGGGGGGGGGGGTAATGCAAGGGATTGTTTAGGTTTAGGATTTGCCATTATATTAGTGATTATCGGTTTTTATTTGTTGATCGGCCATTATTATTGGTTCATTGGGAAAAGATACGCAATGCGTATCTCATTATGCCTCATAATAAGCCTCTTCTCGTTAACAAGTCAACCCCACCGACTAGCGGCACTGGCTGTTTCCGCTGACGGGGCTCAGTTGAACAACGCGTCCCTTTGGGATCTGGGAATAAGAAATTTGGGATATGGAAATAAAGAAATTTGGGTAAATCATTTGGGCTTTGGAAATAGGGAATTTGGGATTTTGAATCTGTAAATAAAACGTATTACAAGTTTATGCAGGTTAGTAAAGGAGCAGGCTATAGAGGCGGGAAGATAGAACCAAAACAATAAACGATAGTTAAAACATGTTACAAGATTATGCAGGTTAGTAAAGGAGCAGGTTATAGAGGCGGGAAGATAGAACCAAAACAATAAACGATAGTTAATACATGTTATAAGATTATGCAGGTTAGTAAAGGAGCACGTTATAGAGGCGGGTAGATAGAACCAAAACAATAAACGATAGTTAACACATGTTATACGATTATGCAGGTTAGTAAAGGAGCAGGTTATAAATAGTACAAAAAGTTTCTCCCTTTTAAAAATCGCATAATCTATAAGTAGACGCAGTGCCAATATATGTTCAGTGCAACTGCGGTTTTTTCTACCACCTGCCTGACACCTACTTATATTGCACCATACGGACAGTCTAGCTGATAGTAACATATCATAAATCTTAGCACAGGTCTCCATAATTGATATACCTCTGTAATTACCACAAATAGCTCGGCTCCCCGATTTGAAAATTACTATTAATTTACTGTAGCACCACGATGTGGGGTACGCCCCAAATTTAAACACGAAATTAAAAAATGCAATAAAAAATATAAGCCAATTACCAGGTAGCGAAGTGAACAATCCAAGTGGGACACCTATGTAACTTTTATTTATTTTTATTTCACTTAAAACTTCCGCAAATTCCTTTTCTGACAACGGATCATCTAGAATCGGAACATATGGAGCGGTTGAAAATTCAGTAGGTCGTGTAAAGGTCATTTTGTCTGTGTAATACTCTACAGTATTAATTTATATAATCTTTGTTGTGAATTCGAAATATAAACGAAAAACGTTAATCCCAAATTCCTTATTCCCAGTTATCAAAAGGACGCGTTGTTCAACTGAGCCCCGTTAGCGGAAACAGCCAGTGCCGCTAGTCGGTGGGGTTGACTTGTTGACAAGAGGCTATTATGAGGCGTAATGAGACGCATTGCGTATCTTCTTCAGTGAACCAATAATGGCAGATCCCAAATTCCTTATTCCCAAATCCCAAATACCTTATTCCCAAATCCCAAATACCTTATTCCCAAATCCCATATTCCCAAATCCCAAATACCTTAATCCCAAATCCCAAATACCTTATTCCCAAATCCCAAATACCTTATTCCCAAATACCTTATTCCCAAATCCCAAATACCTTATTCCCAAATCCCAAATTCACCATTTTCTGTGTGTATCCAGTCCCCCCCCCCCCCCCCCCCTATCTGCACCGTCAACAGTAGACACAAATGTTGTCGAACCATCGTATACTGATCTGATTGCTACAATAATTTCATCAGGAATCCCATATAATGAAAGTATGCTGAACATACGTGAGCGAGAGACTGAATCAAAGGCCTTGAAGAAGTCAACAAAGATAACAGCCAGATGCCTGTCTTTCTTTATGGATAACTCTTCAATTATCCTTCTAAGTGCCAAAATGGGCTCCATGGTCCCACGACCTTACGGAACCCATTCTGATTTCCACGGAGTAGTCTCTCAATGGGATCCCTGATGCGATTTAATAGAATCCTATTGTATAGCTTTGCAGCAATCGAGATCAATGAGATTCCCTGAAAAGAACCATAGAGTGTTAGGTTGCCCTTCTTGGGAACTGGCACCAACTTATTTGTTTTCATTTCTTGTGGGACTCTTGTTGTTCGGTACATGTCTACTATGATGGGATAGATGAGCTTTGAACACTCAGGTATTTTAAAGACCTCAGGGGGAACACCATCTACTCCACTGGCGCGATTGGTCTTAATGCTCTTTACAGCAGCCTTCACTTCTGCAAAGGAGATATCTCCATGGGAATATCTGGGAGTACAGACTCAGACACTTTTACTTCTATAAAGTTATCAGGCAATACCCTGTCATTATTGAGGAGCTAGTAATACTACTACTAGGTCGAGCGAACTCGGACAGTGGAAATGAGATCCTTTCAGGCTTCCCGATTCTCCATAGTTGTCGCAATTTCGTTTCTCCCAAGTTTACTTCGCCAGCAGTGCCCACTGAATCTTAATCTGCGTTCACGGAGGGTGGTTGATACAGGTGGTATTGTACCATAAAGCTCGACGTTTGTCATGTGTTGTCTCTACTGTAGCTGTTTTAGGGCTGCCCTTAGTAGTCTTGTGTAACAACCATCAATTCGTTGTTCAAGTTGTTCAACGTTGTTCAAGTTGACGAACAACGACTGAACGACTTTGAACGAAAAACGAACAACGACAACTTTTCCGACAAGATACCTCATTTACAGTTTGCCAGGTAAGTCTTGATTGTTGCTGTATGTGAGCAGTTGTAATTGCTTCAATTATATCCTGTATGTACTTTTCCTGGCTGATGTTGTAGGCCAATTTAAGATCGTCCTTAGCTTTCTCAACCTTGTTAATGTTTTCGGTTGTTGGTTGTTCGGTTTTAACTTTGTAGGCTATCTTAAGATCTTCTCTCTTACAAGTAACCTCAGAGTTTTGCCATAGCACATACTGTTTTCATTTGGGTTTCTGGGGGATATGCCTCTTAGCTGATTCCTTGTGGGTTGTAATTATATTCTGGTATATTGAATCGGTGGACTGGTCTTCATCCATTGACTGAAGTGCTTCAAAGCGGTTTTGAGGTTTTGATTGGTGTATTTAACAAGTCGATATTGGATGGGGAACTCCATTCCTAGAGTGTAGTTCCTTCATCAAATATACCTTTCTTTCTATAACCCAGAGTGACATGAGAAGGGAGTATGGTAGGGGATTATGGAGTTTTATTGGAGGATATTTAACTAGAGAAACACTCTAGGGAATCAAATTTGGGATTTCGACATTCTCACCACTACTCGACGAAAGTCCCTAACAAGAGAGAATCCCAACTCAAAGGTACTACAGCGTCCATGAATGCAGTTAAATACTGTATGTATCTAGGTCTCTTAACAGGCAGTACTCAGATAATCTACAGGAACTTATCCAACAGCTGGTTGATGTCATCAATAAAGCCGGAAGCAGGACAATTCGGTCCCGGACAATTCGGTCCGGACAATTCGGTCCCGGACAATTCGGTCCCGGACAATTCGGTCCCGGACAATTCGGTCCCATTAATTTTGTGTTTAGGGACCGAATTGTCCGGACCGAATTGTCCGGGACCGAATTATCCGGGACCGAATTGTCCTACATCCAATAAAGCCGATAACAGCAGGCAATCATCCAAAGTCTGTACTCCCAGATACTCCCATTGGCTGCAACTGCATAAAAATCGTGCCAGTGGAGTAGATGGTTTCCTCCCTGAGGTTTTCAAAATACGTAGTGTTTGGATCTCATTTACCCTATCATAGACGACAAGAGTCCCACAAGAAATGAACACAAATAAGTTGAATTAATCACAATTATTGATAATCATAGGAATTGCATGCAATTCATGGTATCCACAATTACAATTAAATTATGTAAACAATGTCAACGTCACGGATGGCAAGGCTCTAAGAGAACGAGCAATGTGTGTCTCATCTAGTCAGGTACTGGAATGTTGTAGTAGTTCAGTATTAGGTTTCTCTTTGTTTTGAATGTGGTGCCGCTCATGTCAAACACTTCTTCCGTGATTGTTTTTGGGGAAGGCTTGGTGGTATGAATACGCCCTAACTGTGTACCATACGTATAGCATTACTTCTCTGTCTCCGGTTGAGATAAATAATTGCAACTTATGTCATTAACAATGATATCTCGGAGATTTGTTTGGTTTCCAATACTAGCGTGCTTATGTTTATTAATTGGTGTCTTCAGAGTTGAATTTGACAATGTTCTGGGAACCAATATACAATCCATTAATATGGCAAAATTTCGAATTATCGAATACACACCAAAAATGGACAAAATTGGAGAACGGACTGAACATCAAAGAAAAATGAACACGAGATACACCGAAAGGCTTGTTTTAGATCTTACTGATGACACAGCGGCAGATCTAATGGAAGTGTCAACGATAAATGTATCAAAGACGTCAACAGTTACTGTAAAAGAACCAACTGTTTATAGGACATTCCCAGGATCCATTTATTCCACAGATATAATAGATACGAGAATGCCAGTAAGCAAACCGGGTCCAACAGACTTGGTGACAACGTTGGGGCCGGAAAAGGAACTCGTCGTCCCAGCTGTTATTCATTTTATTTGGTTCGTCGTCGACACAGATAAACCATACGATATTCAGTTCGACCATCTTCTCGCCATCCTCTCGGCTCATAAGAACGCCGGTATGCAGAGAATATGGCTGCACACAAACCGTGAACCGGAAGGTGATAATTGGGATGAGATCAAACACAAGGTATTTAGCAGTATACATAGTGGCGACTGTCTTATAATTATGTGCATGATGTTTAGTTGGCTATACCTACATATCTATATAACGAAAAAAATCTTCATGAATTATTTTTAAAGCCTTTGTGCAGGCAGTTCAGCCTGCACAACGTACGTTACGAACAATTCGTAGGTAATTGTTTGAATTTTAGATAGAATTTCTATGTAAAGCACTTTCCATAGTGATAGGCCTAGTGGCATCGCGTCTCTAATGATCGCCCGGGACAATGTCTAAACCGTCTACAAATGTGTAAAATGGAAGTGGTGATACGTGTATGTGCAAACTGTGGATAAATGCACTCGTGGTGATACGTGTATGTGCAAACTGTGGATAAATGCACTAGTGGTGATACGTGTATGTGCAAACTGTGGATAAATGCAGTCGTGGTGATACGTGTATGTGAAAACTGTGTATCAATGCACTCGTGGTGATACGTGTATGTGCAAACTGTGGATAAATGCACTCGTGGTGATACGTGTATGTGCAAACTGTGTATCAATGCACTCGTGGTGACACGTGTATGTGCAAACTGTGGATAAATGCACTCGTGATGATTGATACGTGTATGTGCAAACTGTGGATAAATGCACTCGTGGTGATACGTGTATGTGCAAACTGTGGATAAATGCACTCGTGGTGATACGTGTATGTGTAAACTGTGGATAAATGCAGTCGTGGTGATACGTGTATGTGAAAACTGTGTATCAATGCACTCGTGGTGATACGTGTATGTGCAAACTGTGGATAAATGCACTCGTGGTGATACGTGTATGTGCAAACTGTGTATCAATGCACTCGTGGTGATACGTGTATGTGCAAACTGTGGATAAATGCACTCGTGGTGATACGTGTATGTGCAAACTGTGGATAAACGCACTCGTGGTGATACGTGTATGTGCAAACTGTGTATCAATGCACTCGTGGTGATACGTGTATGTGCAAACTGTGGATAAATGCACTCGTCAAAGCGACAAGTAATCCATGGAATATTACCCTAAGGTTCGGTCGCCCCTTTACACACCCAACTCTTACTTTGACCAACTTAGTGCGGATTTACTAATGAGTTAAAATCCAACTTCGAAAATGTTGTAATTATAATACATTAAAATAACCAGCGTAAATAATTGTTTACTATTTAAACTATGGCGAAAGAAAACGTCATAGACAAGGTATCAGTTAGTATTTCCAGGTCTACCTTTTACCTGAGCCGCTAGCTAATATCATCCTATTTCTTAGGTACCGGAATTGGAGACGAAACTGAGAGATGCTCCGCAGACTGTGTTTAACCAGAAGATTAATTCCGTTGTGCACCAGTCGGATGTGGCTAGACTCCAAGTACTTCTCGAGCACGGCGGGGTTTATTTGGACTTCGACGTCATATCTCTTCGAGACTTCAAACCTATTCGTTACTATAACTACACTGCTGGACGAGCTCAATTGGTTTCTATAGCAAATGGTATCATATTTGCGAGGAAGGACAGTCAGTTCTTGCTAGAATTTTATAATTCTTACGAGAATACATTTAAGGACAACTGCTGGGGATGTAATTCGGTAATGCAGCAGTTAGAAATGGCTAAATTAAGACCAGATTTAATTAATTTAACCTACGAAACTCTAATAGCGCCCAGGAATCTCTATTGGAACGATTGGAAGAAGTTAATGTGTAACGATTGGGACTGGACAAACAACCAGTACACGACCCATGTTTGGAGCCGGAAGTTCTTAGAAACTCGAATCACTCTCATATCCAAGACTGGATTTACTCGCGAAAATATCAAATATTTGGAATCCTCTGTAGGTAAATTATTCCGATGGGTCTACTACGGCTCGCCGACAATATTCCCCGATATGGAACCCATTAGATGTAAAAAATGATGAATCAATGAATATAAATATACAATGTAATAATGTAAACAATACAGAAGGTTTACCATTTGTGTTTGTTATGGTAATATAATAATAAACTTGGTGAAAAATACAGATAGGGGGGGAAACTGGACCCAATAAAAATACATCCCTCTCCAGGGGAAATTGGACGCAAATATTACTACTACTACTAGGATCGGCATGCTGCATTGCAGCTGCATTTCAAGAATGCTGTGCCGGCTTGTCGTCAAAATTGCGCCGCCACAACTCCCTATCACCCATGACATAGATCATCCGCATCTTCGAGGTCAGTGTCCTTTAAGATGCCCCTCAAGAAAGTCATGGGCTGTCCACCATGCTTATTCACTCCATGAGGCTGCCAAAGTACAAGATTATGCACTGGCTGGCCCTCACGGCGAAAGCAATGTCCTGCAAAGCGGGGGCGGCTTTGTTCTAGTTCCAAGCTTGGGGGAACCAATGGGACACCTCCAATGTTATATAGTGTCTGATTGGAGATGTGTGCATTGTACTTGACACAGTGAACCCGGCGTAGCATTCTTGTGAATGTGCCATCCAGAGATTTGGTGTCCTCAGCAGTTAGAGCCCAGCATGGACTCCCATAATAGAGTAGTACTGGAACTACTGCTGCTCTAAATAATCGGACCTTACATTTCCGATTAATTCTATGTAACTTCCAAATCCTGGAAAGCCTATTCAAGGCTGCCCATGCCTTTACATTACGTATTATATATACACTACATTATATTTTGATTAATTGAATACATTGATTAATATTGCTATTTGGCTTTTTGATAATAAGAAATATCAAGTGAAATCTATTGAAATAAAGTCAGAACTGAATACTGGAATATCAATTATTAAGGGAATTGTTTTGAGAGAACCATGTCTCAGAAAGACTCGACTGCTGCCGGGGGGAATGGAAGTCGCACTAGTATCGGATCTAAAAAAGATCCGGCGAGCAAGAACACGACGAAACGGATGTCGGCGGCGGTTCTACCGGAAGAAATCGAAGTCAGCTGTTCGGGAACAATGTGTGACACGGCTGTGGTATGTATTACGAAAACCTCCATAGACTTCAACAAAGTGCAGTTTTATTGTGGCCAGTGCTCCGCCAGACATATATCCCGACTAACGGACGGAATAACAGAGATGGAGTCTCGTCTACAAGCCGAGATCGATAAAATCTCACAACAAGTAGCCAACGACGCGAAGCAATATAAAGACTGTATGGATCGCTTGCGGTCTTCGGTAAACACTTCTATTAAATCAATGCGCACAGAATTCAACAACGAAATCGACGATATAAAGAGCGAAGCTCAAAAAACTGTAGACGAGATGGTAACTATTAAAGAAGTGTTATCGGATGAATCATCCACTGAAATCCAGGAAGTCGACTCTTCGTGGGCCACCATAGTTCAGTGAAAGCGCAAAAACGTTGTTGACCCAGAGAAGAAGAATTCCTACGCCGGGGTAACCATCAGCAGGAGCATTCCTGTAGTAGCTATTACACGGGAGGTACAAAAGGAAACCCGCTTACAAACTGAGAGAATGGATAACCTCGTAATATCAGGGATATTCTCTCCTGACGCGATTAGCGATAAGGATACTGTTGTCGATATCGCGGCCGAAGTAGGGGTGGATTTGTCTGAGGGTATCGTCAGTCTTAAACGAGTAAAGGTACCTGCATCTGGTTCCAGTGATACCCGAGAGAAAATGATAGTGACTCTGAATCCTGATAAGCGCATACAACTACTAAAAGCAGCAAAAAAACTAAGGAGCTCGGAACGGTTCGGGACAGTCTATATAAATCCCGATTACACTCGCGCCCAAGACCACGAGCAGTACGTGCTTAGAATAACTCTAAAAAAGAAGCGCTCAGAGGAACCTAACAAAAAATGGGTCATAAATCGCAACAACATCATCGAACGGGTGGCCGTAGACTCCACCAACGCTGTCGCTAGACCAACTACCGGTAATATCTCACGAGCAAACTCACACGTAGTACCTACATCCCCAATTGTACTTGATGGAGTGCATACACGAGTTATTCGTCGCAGTGAATATCGAGACAATTCGGAACGTGGAGATTGACTTGATGTTTCAATAGTTAATGATAAGGACAGGGACTCCAATTTATTGGTTAATGTTAAATCCGTTAAGAAATCCCGAGCTACTTCAATTATTCCCGTAAAGGAAAATATACCCAGTTCACAGTTTGCTAATGACAAAGATATTGAGTCCTGTTTAACTTTAAAGAGGCCAATGTCCCCAAAGACAACTGTGCTTCCGGATAATGTGTTGTGTTTTACCGCTGTTAATGTTAATGGAAATAATCAGAGGTCTACGCCACCAAGGAAAACTATGTTTAATGATAACATGTCGTGTTTAACCGTTAGGTCAGTGTCCCCAAGATTAACTACGGTTAATGATAATGTGTCGTGTTTTACCGCTGTTGGTGTTAATGAAAATGATCGGGGGTCAATGACCCTCCCGGGCCTCCCCCCTTCTGCGGTTACCAGTAAAATCAGTATATTACTGTATAATGCACAGTCTGTGAACAACAAAGCAGAATTTATTAAAGACTACATTCTGGATAATACCATTGATATAACTGCCATCACTGAGACTTGGTTGACAGGTACAATCCAGGATCATGTGGTCATAAATTATATCTGTCCTAGGGGTTGCTCTATGAAACACATTCCAAGAACCAGAACAAGAGGCGGTGGCGTGGCCTGTATCTATCGTGACTCCCTGAGCATGAAGGTCAGTCCTTCTGAAGGTTCAACATGTCCAACCTTTGAGTACATGGAGCTGACCCTACGCCACTCGGGGTCCTTAATTAGGATATTCATTATATACCGGACCTGCGCAAGCCCAGCTAACAGTTTCACATATACACAATTTCTAGACCGATTTGCCGATTTGCTTCAGAATCTGATAACTTCCTCCGGTAGGCTAATTATAATTGGCGATTTCAACTTCCATGTTGACAACAATTGCAATGCGGAAGCCTGCAAATTTCTCGAGATTGTTAGCTGCTTCGGACTCACACAGCATGTAGAGGAACCAACACACCGACATGGACACACACTTGATCTGATCTTAACCTATTCTGAGGACTTGCAACTCGTTGATAATATTTGTGTACATGACATTGGGCTTTCTGATCACTTCGCAGTCAGATTTAATTTGAACTTGTCAAAGCCTCCACTAGCATCCTGTGTGACATCCTACAGAGATACGAAATCGACTAACTGGTGTGACCTTCGCACTGATATTGAATCATCACTATTATGCCGATGTCCTGCAACGAATGTCAATGAGTTATCAAGGCAGTACAATGACATTCTATCGTCCCTCTACGAACTTCACGCACCACTTGTTGAAAAGTGCACGAAATCTCAGCCCATGGCAAAGTGGTACAATAATTCAATAATGGAGGCTAAAAGGAAGCGAAGGAGACTCGAGCGCCGGTATAGAAAGACTCAACTTCAGATAGACTGTGATGCTTACAGGCAACAATGTAATGTCGTGGCACAGCTATTAATATCTACAAAAGAGAAATTCTACAGGGGTATTATTGATTCAAACATTGGTGATAATAGAAAGCTCTTCTCAGTGGTTGATAAAATTCTTCACCGTAAAAGTAATGTCCTACCGACTCATGACTCTGCATATGTGTTAGCTGACAGGTTTGCAGTCTACTTCGACAAAAAGATTGAAAATATTCGCGATGAAATGCTGGGTGTTGATAACGAACTTCGACAAAATCTGCCAAATCAGACTATGAACTGCGGAAGTGCTGAATCTGAGGTTGGGGCCAAGGTAGCCCCTGATGAAGAGTATTGTAGCCCAATTGACTCTCAATTCTCTTTTTCAGTACCAAAACTTGATCACTTCGAGGAAGTATCAACTGATGATGTTGCCAAGCTTATCAAAGATTCAAAACCCAAATCCAGTCCCCGTGATCCACTCCCTACACATATTGTGAAGCAAAACCTTACAACTCTCTTAAGTGTCATTACAATGATAATTAATTTATCACTCACAACTGCTACATTTCCATCATTATTTAAAGAAGCTGTGCTCAATCCCATTATCAAGAAGCTACGCCTTGACCCCGAGATACTGAAAAACTTTAGACCTGTTTCAAACCTCTTGTTCATTTCGAAGTTAGTTGAAAAAGCTGTTGCAAACCAACTGATGCTCCATCTGAACTTACATAATCTACACGAGCCTATGCAAAGTGCTTATAGACCATTCCATGGAACCGAAACTGCACTCCTTAGGGTCAGCGATGAGATTCTGAGGGGAATTGATGATGGTTGTGCAGTACTGTTAATAATGCTCGATCTCAGTGCTGCATTTGATACTGTCGAACACAGTATCTTATTAAATACTCTGGAACATGAGATCGGCATTGCAGGGACAGCACTAGATTGGTTTCGATCCTACTTGTCGGGCCGCTCACAACAGGTACGCATTAACAACTCATATTCTCAACCTCAGCAATTAAGATACGGCCTCCCACAAGGATCAGTACTTGGCCCAATACTATTTACTATTTATACACGTTCACTCGCAAATGTGATAAGGAAATACGGACTGTCCCTACATCTCTACGCAGATGATACTCAAATATACATAACATTTAAGAAATCAAACCTGATTGATGCAGTGGATATCACTGAAAAGTGCCTTTCCGAAGTTCGAGCATGGATGGACTCACATCTTTTAAAGATGAACTCAGATAAGACTAAAGTGGTCATGCTGCAGTCGCAATTCGGTAAACAAGTTGAATCCCCGCACGTGATAATCGGTTCCGAGACTATTGGTTGTAGCGCAACTGCGCGTAATATCGGTGTTGAAATCGATTCTCATCTGACACTCCGCAAGCACATTGGAATTACTGTCAGAGAAGCATTCTATCACCTCAGGAATCTTGGAAAAATTAAGCGCTATTTATCCAAAGACAATCTTGAGATTTTGATTCATGCACTTGTCACAAGTAAATTGGACAACTGCAACTCCCTTTATTACGGTCTTCCGACTGATTCCATTAAAAAGCTACAATATGTGCAGAACTGTGCGGCGCGTCTTTCAGTTGGTCTCAAGAAAAGTGACAGGCAACGAATGACCCCTGTACTAATGCAACTACATTGGCTTCCAGTGCAACGTTGGATAGACTATAAAATTGCGATGATTACCTACAAGTGTCTGAATGGAACAGCACCAGTATATCTGCCAGATCTACTGTCACCCTACACGCCCTCCCGGTCACTGAGGTCATCCCACTACGAACTGCTGGTGATCCCTAGATTCAACATGGTGCACTACGGCAAGCGCGCTTTCTCAGTCTATTTGGAACAAACTGCCAATCAACGTTCGACAATCACCAACCATCGCGGTTTTTAAGTCGAGGCTATAAACACACTACTTCCACCTGGAGTACGAGTAAATCTGCATAATCATATTCACACGATGTTATCAATGTCCGTTTTTAATTAAACTGTTTTTATCTAATTTTTTAGCAATCCTACTTAGGAAAGGCCATATATAAATATTTTAATTATTATTATTATTATTATTATTCGAAGGTCCTCACCTGATTTCCGGATCCATGATTCCAGGTAACAGAAGTCATCCACATGCTCGAGCATACCATCCTTTGAGCTTATGCTCATCCGATCAGAGACTTGCTGAGGACTTTCAAAGTTAACTGTCAAAATTTTGGTCTTTTTGGAGTTAATAAAAAGACCAACACTAGAAGCAGCCTGTTCTAATGAGCAGAGGAGCCGTTTGGTTCCCTCTAGTGATTCTGAGAGTACTCCTAAGTCATCAGCAAAGTCTAGATCAGTTAGGTACTTGGCAGGATTTCCTCTATTTCTGGAGCCAGTAGGTGGATAACAAATAATTCAGCAAATAACAGTTGATTACTCTCAAAAATAAAACTGTAACCTGTTCTATTGTGTTTAGTTTATTGTTTTGCTTAAAATAACATGCCACTGTAACCTGCTCCTTTCCCTAAATCGAGAATTTAACATTGAGGCGGGGTATTAATTCGCCAAGGCGGGATTTGCGTCCAGATTCCCCCCTGTCTCAAAAAATATTAAAAAAAATAGTGCAAGGGCAGTGCACAATTTATAGAAAACTGGTAGATTTTACATTCACATTATATCAATTATGGATGGTTTGGCTATAATTCAGATTGGATGTACCTCAGATATTCTTCAGCGAGTTAAATTTTTCATTTGTAAAATCAATATTCCATCAAATTCCATCCAAAATCAATTATTCAATATTACTAGAGTTTATGTAAAAAGTTTCGCTTGAAACCCAAATCTTCTACAGTTTTTGTTGTTATAATCTATAATATGATTGGTGGAGGGTTTCCAGTCTGTATATAGAGCCTAGGCCTAATAGTGAAAATAGGACTACCGGTACAGTACTGGGCAGTAGGAGTAGAGTGAGATTTTGTGTCATATTTATCTGACGAAATTACAAATAAATGATTATACGCCGCTGCTGGGTAGCACTGCACATTTATTCTGATTCTGACCGGCTGATAATTCATATTAACTTTTATTAATTTATATTTTCTTGAAAAGTTCTCCGACATTTTAATGCACAGTTACTACTCGGTCGACATTCGCAGTATATGTCAGATCTAATTGCTCAAGGATTGTAAATGTGAGCGGATTCAATTCCGCTCCACTATCCCCATAAAGTTAGAGCAGTGGCGCCCTTTTCAGCAATATTGGGGATACGAGGTTAATCACAATTAACCTCGTATCACAACCAATAACGGGGACAACAAACCCCAAAGAGCTACACAAAGGAGGTTAGAGGTCAAACCTCCCCGAGAGGGAAAGTAACAGCAGCGGGGGGGAAGCACTCCCACAGAGGTGGGAGCCGAGAATTAGGTTGTTAGCCAATGAGGGGCGAGGAAGAGCATCCGCTAGGTAGTAAGGCCACAGTAGCGTAGGGGTGAATATTATATATTATCAGTTAATCATATTACCAGTTCAGTTATCTCAGTCACACAGTGGGGACCAGTGACATTTTGTACCGTCACCAATATCGTCACCACTGCTACCGGTACATCACATTATCATTATCTGTACATTCCTGTTCAACCGTGCTATCACATTTATATAAGTTATTTTATATTTGCGTTAACATATCGTGACCATAGAGCCAGAACAACACATACCACAATTGTTCAAAAAAAAATGTTTTCACCACAATTACTCAAGATGGCGTTCTACATCTTATGTTAGAATCCTAGACTTGTATGTCGTCCGTTTAGGAGATATGGAAAACCAGAACAACCCTCACAACATAAAAGTTGAAAACCGTTAGGGGTAAAACAACACATACCACACTTTGCTCTATCATACTTTGCCAGGAAAAACACCATTCAATAGTCGAGGAATGACGTGAGTTCTTATGTTTCTGTGATAAAATCCTAGAGGTAAAACAACACACACAGACTAGAGTTAATGTTAAATTTCAATATGTGTTGTTTTGTTTCTTTGGAAAATAACGAAAATAACAGTTTTTTCATTAACAAAATTTATTCTGAACGCTAGCCACTACTATAAAATGTGTCATTGTATCTTCCCAAACCTCTTTTGAAAAAATCAGGAGACGGGATCCATATAGAGGGAAATGAGAAGGTTTTTTACATTTTTCTCGAAACCACATTTTTTGGTGAGTGTTGTTGTGGCTCTTTGGTCACGATATAACAATATCACAACGATAACGGCAAACCGATCTCCTTTACTATTACTTACTACTTATACTACTACTACTACTACTATTATTACTACTGCTACTGACTACTACAGAGTTATATATTATAAGAGGATGGGGTTCGTGATTATTAGTTATTATACAAGTGCCCCTCGGCTATAGAGAGTCCACCCTCGGTTGCTTACTGGATGGAGGTCTCGCGCTCTAACCATTCAGCTAGCGGCACAGGCAACAGGTAGACCTGGAAATACTACCAGACACATTGTATCTCCGCAATTTACGCCCTTATGGCCTCCCATCTGCAACCACTGTGCTCAATCCTACAGTTACTTCGCCGTCTTTTTGCTAAGCTGTGCCCAACTAAAGTTATATTATATGAAACAATTCATTCACCCCAAATTACCAATAATAAATTGTAAAAAATACATAACTTTGTGATACTATAATATTCCAGGTATAATAAATAGACTATATATTACCTTTATCAACACTTCCAACACTTAGGAGTGACGTCACGTTTCCTAGGAGATCGCGGTCTTTCTCACTGTAATTGAGGACTCGACCGAGTGGGGTATTAACGCCCTTTGAAGTTAGCCCATTGGCTAAGGCTAATTGGGCTAATAATTGAGTAACCAATGACGTTTTACCAACACCTGACTCACCTGCAATTTGTAATAAGATTATATATGAAATGGGTCATCGGAAATGGGTCAGCGGCAATGGGACAGCGGCAGTGCGGCATTCATAGCAATTTGGTAGTCGTAATAATGATGAAAAAACAATCTGGTATAAAGACGACAAAGAATCGTATACCATTTCCCTCTAAGATTTATGTCCTTTAGATACGAGGAAGGAGTTTTATATTCTGTTATGAATTGTATTACATTATGTTAACTTATCAGCGTTCTAGTGATATCCTCGTTGCGACGGATCGCTGCAGAGTAATCACTAGTACTTAGTAACAATAAACTTCAAGAACACATCTTGAGTATTCTCAATTGCTCTAACGTTGATGTTCTGAACGCCGAGAAGTTTACATAATGTAAAAGTAGGCCTACATTATTGTGTGAAAAGGGCACTAATCAGCATTAAAGTCACTTACGTTTATTATGTAAACCTCCGACGTTCGGTACATAACTAGAAAAGCAGGCAAACTGGCTACAAGAAGACCGTCCATAGATATATGTAGTTTACCAGGTAAAGTACATATATCTATTCCCACGTCCCTCCCCACTCATTATTATTAACCTACAAAACATTTGAACGACCCAGTGCTTAAAACTCAATCAGCTGGGCTCCCACCTAACATAGTAGTGAGTAACCTTATAGGTGTTCCCCTAGGATTCACTGGGAAGAGCTACTCAGCTGGCGGGGTAATACAAACTAACAGTTGATGTACTAAATATACTTACAGTAAGACGTCCTAACGGTCTTCCAATAAATACACCCGGGTCATAACGCTGAAAAGCGCTATTTAACAAACAGTAATGTAAATAGTTAGTACAAATAGGGTGCATTTAAAAAGTGCACAAATATTTGTTCAGGAATTTCATTTAAAAATATTAATTAACTTCCTTTTCTCTAATTAAATATCTTAGTTTTTATTCAAAAAACGTTGCTTGAGCAAAAACAGGAGGTTCTGAATCACTTGATAAAAACTGGTAAATAATAACAAAATAAATACAAAAATTAAAAATATAATACTTGCCAAAGGTATTTATAGTTATTGCGCTGGTGAGTTGAGGACACTTGTAACACGAAAACTGAAAGAAAGTGGACAATAATTACGTGATAAAAATGAGTAAGAAGCATTAATCTCATTAACTGTTGTTCACAAAATAAACTGAGAGGATGTTAATATCTAAGTTAAAATTACATATTGAGAGTAAATAAATATATTTATGTGTGCTTATGAAACACTCACCGTTGATTAGAACTGGGTGATGATTGGCGATGAGTAGAGTAATGAGGAACGAGTTCCGAATGGTGTCCACGGTTGGAACCAATTCCGCTGACAAACCTGCAGGTAATACCAGTGCAATAAATATATGTGATAAAAAAATAACCAACTGATGGAAGAAAATATATTATAAATCTCCCAAGTTTATACTTATCATTACGAAATGGTAGCCAATCCACAAAGTACTAACTACGATATGGCAATAATACGTTCATGGATCGAAACAATCTCTGTGTTAAGGTCTGTCTGCATTTTCTGACCAAAAAGACGAATTTTTGAAACATATCCTATCTGATGCAGAATTTCATGCTGAATCCAAATATGGAAACCGTTTTCCCATATCTTGCTTAGTATTTCAAGATATCTGGGATAGAAGATACTGGCTCCGATATATCGCGATATCGGTAAAGGCGATGAAGTTTGGGGTTTGCATTCAATTTCTGCAAATTTCTGTGCCCAGTGGTGCCAATTGGATGTCTCCACGAGAAAGAGCACAAAATTTTAATTGAGAAGGTATTTTTTTATGATTATTGGACCTACTTGTCAGTTTATAAGACAACTTCAAGTCTCCGGAATGAAGACGGGACTCGAATAAGCGACTCTGCGGTCTTTGCGGGATTACACGGAATAGACTTATCGGTCATCGGAGATCTTCAAAATGTATAATCTCTCAGTTCTAGTGGTCGTACGAAGTTCGTTTTAGGCTCATTCGAAAGCTCTTTTCTTAGAGAACAAAGTTACCATTTGAGTTAAGACAAAATGATTGCAAAGCAACATAACATGAATTTTGGTAAAATGTGCCTTGCAAATTTTGTTCAAGTTATGATTGCTCCAGGCAGCTTTCAATAGTTTGCCAAACCAAATGGTAACCTCAGAGACCTTTGGTCTCTGAGAAAAGAACTTTCGAATGAGCCCAAAACGAACTCCGTACGACCACTAGAACGGGAGATTATACATTTTGAAGATCTCCGATGACCGAAAAGTCTATTCCGTGTAATCCCGCAAAGACCGCAGAGTCGCTTATTCGAGTCCCGTCTTCATTCCGGAGAATTGAAGTTGTCTTATAAACTGATCAGTAGGTCCAATAATCATAAAAAAATACCTTCTCTTTTAAAATGTTGTGCTCTTTCTCGTGGAGACATCCAATTAGCACCACTGAGCACAGAAAAATGCAGAAATTGAATGCAAACCCCAAACTTCATCGCCTTTACCGATATCGCGATATATCGGAGCCAGTATCTTCTATCCCGGATATCTCGGAAACTAATCCCCCCCCCACCCCCCCCCCCCCCCCCCCCTAAAACGGAACGAACGTTGTATTTTGAAAATTTAATTAAATAAACAACTTAATTAAAGGATTGATAATTATTTCAGGTATAATTATTAGTATGGTATCTCAGGCTAAATGTCCTTACTAACAATACTAACCGGAGATACTTGGTCCCTTTTCAATAAGACTTTTTGTCGTTGGGATGAGATTCTCCCACAGTACAAAGCTTCCCTGGCACAAGTCGATAAAGTATGAATAAACTGAATAGTTACCACTGGGCAATCTCAAACCTATAAATAATTTTTAGATTACTGTGGATTTCTAGTACAATGGTTATAATAATTATATTGATTTAATTTAATATTGGTTTTGGTGATGGTGCGGGTTGCCTGTAAACCCATTTGGGGAGCTAATAAGTACAACTTGACAGTAGTGGAGATGTTGATGAAGAGAAGGATTGGGTTAGTAAATCAAACAGCAGGTAAGATAGCAAGGAACAGAAAGAAAGTTAGAAAGGTAAACGGGATTACTACCTTACACCTACAATTATTAGTAGAAACCTTTCAAATAAAATCAAATTAATTTCCACCAATTACTACTTATAAGTATTAATTCGAATTAACCCCTATTTACAGCAGCTCTTTGAGGTCGAGTAATTTTGGTGTTTTCGGGCAAACTTTGTGTATAGGATTATTTATTATTTATATTAATTAAGACCGAGGTGCAAATATAACCATATGAATATGTACCTGCTGAAATAGTGATTGGCACCGACCAAACTGCAGGATATATACCAATAAAGATAAAGATGTTATAGCGTTAATTCATTATAATAATATTAATTTTGAATGCGGACACCCATATCCGCCTCTATTTACATTAATTATTTATCAATTAATATTCGGAAACATCCCTGCGACATTTCGCGTATATACTTACCTAGAGGAGATTCTACTTACCTTGAGGAGGTTCTACTTACCTAGAGGAGGTTCTACTTACCTAGAGGAGGTTCTAATTACCTAGAGGAGGTTCTACTTACCTAGAGGAGGTTATACTTATCTAGAGGAGGTTCTACTTACCTAGAGGAGGTTCTACTTACCTAGAGGAGGTTCTACTTACCTAGAGGAGGTTCTACTTACCTAGAGGAGGTTCTACTTACGTAGAGGAGGTTCTACTTACCTAGAAGATGTTCTACTTACCTAGAGGAGGTTCTACTTACCTAGAGGAGGTTCTACTTACCTAGAGGAGGTTCTACTTACCTAGAGGAGGTTCTACTCACCTAGAGGAGGTTCTAATTACCTAGTGGAGGTTTTACTTACCTAAAGGAGGTTCTACTTACCTAGAGGAGGTTCTATTTACCTATAAGAGGTTCTACTTACCTAGAGGAGGTTCTACTTACCTAGTGGAGGTTCTACTTACCTAGAGGAGGTTTTACTTACCTAGAGGAGGTTCTACTTACCTAAAGGAGGTTCTACTTACCTAGAGGAGGTTCTACTTACCTAGAGGAGGTTATACTTACCTAGAGGAGGTTTTACTTACCTAGAGGAGGTTCTACTTACCTAGAGGAGGTTCTACTTACCTAGAGGAGGTTCTACTTACCTAGAGGAGGTTCTACTTACCTAGTGGAGGTTCTACTTACCTAGAGGAGGTTCTACTTACCTAGAGGAGGTTATACTTACCTAGAGGAGGTTTTACTTACCTAGATGAGGTTCTACTTACCTAGAGGAGGTTCTACTTACCTAGAGGAGGTTATACTTACCTAGTGGAGGCTTACTTACCTAGAGGACGTTTTACTTACCTAGAGGAGGTTCTACTTACCTAGAGGAGGTTCTACTTACCTAGATGAGGTTATACTTACCTAGAGGAGGTTTTACTTACCTAGAGGAGGTTCTACTTACCTAGAGGAGGTTCTACTTACCTAGAGGAGGTTCTACTTACCTAGTGGAGGTTCTACTTACCTAGAGGAGGTTCTACTTACCTAGAGGAGGTTTTACTTACCTAGAGGAGGTTCTACTTACCTAGAGGAGGTTCTACTTACCTAGAGGAGGTTCTACTTACCTAGAGGAGGTTCTACTTACCTAGTGGAGGTTCTACTTACCTAGAGGAGGTTCTACTTACCTAGAGGAGGTTTTACTTACCTAGATGAGGTTCTACTTACCTAGAGGAGGTTCTACTTACCTAGAGGAGGTTATACTTACCTAGTGGAGGTTTACTTACCTAGAGGACGTTTTACTTACCTAGAGGAGGTTCTACTTACCTAGAGGAGGTTCTACTTACCTAGAGGAGGTTATACTTACCTAGAGGAGGTTTTACTTACCTAGAGGAGGTTCTACTTACCTAGAGGTGGTTCTACTTACCTAGAGGAGGTTCTACTTACCTAGAGGAGGTTCTACTTACCTAGTGGAGGTTCTACTTACCTAGAGGAGGTTCTACTTACCTAGAGGAGGTTCTACTTACATAGAGGAGTTTCTACTTACCTAGAGGAGGTTCTATTTACCTATAGGAGGTTCTACTTACCTAGAGGAGGTTCTACTTACCTAGTGGAGGTTCTACTTACCTAGAGGAGGTTTACTTACCTAGAGGACGTTTTACTTACCTAGAGGAGGTTCTACTTACCTAGAGGAGGTTCTACTTACCTAGAGGAGGTTCTACTTACCTTGAGGAGGTTCTACTTACCTAGAGGAGGTTCTACTTACCTAGAGGAGGTTCTACTTACCTAGAGGAGGTTCTACTTACCTAGAGGAGGTTATACTTACCTAGAGGAGGTTTTACTTACCTAGAGGAGGTTCTACTTACCTAGAGGTGGTTCTACTTACCTAGAGGAGGTTTTACTTACCTAGAGGAGGTTCTACTTACCTAGAGGAGGTTCTACTTACCTAGAGGAGGTTCTACTTACCTAGAGGAGGTTCTACTTACCTAGAGGAGGTTTTACTTACCTAGAGGAGGTTCTACTTACCTAGAGGAGGTTCTACTTCGAACGTGTCGCGGACAAACACATCGAAGTGAAGTCCGCAATCATTGGCGTAGTTGGCTGAGTCACTGTCGTCCTGTCGATTTAGGTTGCCGCCCAAAGCCCAGATGTAACAGAATACGTAGATCTTTGTGAGAAGGTTACGCAGTTGTTCAGGAAATCTTTCCAAATACCATTTCATTTGATGGCTGAAATCATCAACAATCATATGTATCGAAATTCACATTCATATAGTATTAGAACTAAATAAATATGCAGTGTCGAAATAATTAGTTGAGATTTAATAACAATTCATAATGATGCCAGTTGGGCACCAGTTGGAGTATCGATGGCAACAATATTACCCATCGAACCGAAATCACATAATTTTTTTATAAATACCTGCCGGATTAACCTGCATCCGATTCATAACAACTTGTATTATAATCTACCATTTTATTACGTACCGGTACTCCGATAGGCCTACATACTATCACTATCGTATAAACCAGTAGATAAATATGACTCACCTCTTTTTTGATTGCGATCGCCCTGTCTTCCCAATTTGTTTTTGTTTATCAACTTTCTTGAATTCTTCATCTGTAATAATTAAAATATTAAATAAAATGAAAATTTAACTGACATCTATAATAATAAAATATCAAATAAATTGATATATTGAAGTAGAAGCTTGAAAATCCAATAATAAAAAGTTAATTGTATTTTATTTATTTATCAAGCACGTTAAGTAAAAACTTTACCGGTAGGTATGTCAGTATAACTACTAACTGTAACTACGCTGCTTCCCAGTGGTTAGTTACAGTACAGACATATCTTCATTTCATTACCCGTTCCGTCTTCCTTAGTGAATTTATCATTTTTAACATTTCCTGGCTTGGCCTCCTGAGAATGCCTTCAGTTGCGGGGCGAAACCTACCGATCAGCTGGCTGCCGTCAGCTGATCACTGATTGCATGCAACATCTAGGTCTTGTTGCTTTTTAGTTTTTTACATACTTTGGCACTGACATACCTACCGGTAAGGTTTTTACTTAACGTGCTTGATTTAAATAAATAAAATACAATTAACTCTTTAAATTGATATATAATATTATGCCGATATTCAACTAATAATTCCATTACAAACTCACCAGTGTAACCAAAACCTCCATTTGACCTGAGATAATCAATATAAGCTCGGAGCAAATAACAAAGATGGGATACCAAACTTAGTTCCGGTGCCCGTATATATTGATTCTTGTAGTCCTTGGCAACGAAGTCCAAACCGGCTTGTAAACTGAACTGGAATAAGTCGTTGAGATGTTGTTTACCGATCGCTGGGAACTGAAGGAAAACATAACAACATTGTCAAAAATCTAAGTGTGATGAATCATTCAAATTAATAGTGTGTAGATATGATAAGTAGTGGTTGTAACTGTATGTTAAATATTTACTCACGTCCTTGGGTAGGGTTTGTTGCCAGGCGACTACGAATGGTTTCCATCCGAGGTCGGCGGGGTCCAGGAATACCATAGCACAACGGCTGATTGTTGCTGGACTAGCCTAAAAAATAAACATCCAACTAGACTAAATGAATTAAAAAACCACCAAGTTTTAATTTTTAAAATTTGCAAAAAACAAAAAAAAACAATTTGCCTAAATTAAATATAAAACTACCTAGACTAAAAATACCAGCTAGTCAAAATGAAATAAAATACCAACTAGACTAAATTACATAAAAAATCAGCAAGTTTTAATTTTAAAAATTAAAAAAAAAACCAATTTGCCTAAATTAAATATAAAACTATCTGGACTAGACTAAGTTTAGACCCACCCACCACACCAGCAGTGGGGGAGGGGGGGGGGGGGGGGGGGGTCTAAAATATATCTATTTACAAACCTGTGAAAGATTATCGACTTCAAATAATAGCCGCATACTAGAATGTAGAGCCATTCGCTCCCCATTGGAGAGGCAGAGCACCTTGGTGTCATCGAGGACAGTATTGAGATTCTCTACCCAAACAGAGTCAACGGGTCCATCCATAAGGAGCCAGTGCCAATCAGTGTTTGCAATCTGAAAAAAAAACATAACGTAAAAGATTTAATAACAGCTCGCTATACAAGTTGATGGCGATGGATTTCTTCTGGACGGGAATGATGTGCGATGTTAGTTAACATTCGCAATTATCTTCTGTGATCAGAAGATAATTGCGAATGGCAACTAAATAATATCAGCAATGTCAAAATAATATTGATATAATATGGCGTGTTAAAATATTTGAAATAATCCAAAGTTCGTCTGACAATCACGTAGAATGTAGTGATGGTTATCTTATTAGTAAGGCCGCCCTGAATAAATATCGTTTGGGTTTGTTATAACAAAAGCAATAAATAAATAGGCCACAGTCTAGGTCTCACCTAATACGAAAATTTATTTGTAGTTCCAAATTCATGTCAAAACATACTAAAGCGGTGAGTGGAAAATTCCCACGTAATTTTTTATGGAAGACCGTAATTGATCTCAAAAATTTAACGAAATTTAATATTAATTAACTTTTTTCTTTATAATTATTGAAATTATTAACTTTCCTCGTCTTCAGAAAAACGGTGGGCAGAAAGAATAATAGGGGAGGGGAGGGGGGGGGGGGAGGGGGGGGGGGGGGTTGGACTCTCGACGCAATCGAAATATTTCCCTCTCCACTCTACGGGGAAAAGTAATTAAAACGGAATTGTAAAAGAACAATCGTTTTTGATTAATATAATTGGTCTCGACTTCAAATAACTAAATTTCGTAATTACAAATTAATTATGAATTATAAAATAAATTATCAGCTTATGGTATAATAATTACACATTACGTATAAATTTGAATCTGCAAACTGTAATTCTGTGGCCTTGTATCACTAAATAGTGACAATAGTGAAATAAAGTGCACTTTTCTTCATTAACATACGAAACAGCGTGAAAGTGTGAAGAATAGGAATATTGGGTTGACCCAATATGATACAATGGCGACCCCAACTCTGTGTATCCATATTAGGTTAACCCAATATAGAAACAATGGCGACCCCAACTCTGTGTATCCATATTGGGTTGATCCAATATGGATACAATGGCGACCCCAACTCTGTGTATCCATATTGGGTTGACCCAATATGGATACAATGGCGACAACAACTCTGTGTATCCATATTGGGTTGACCCAATATGGATACAATGGCGATCCCAACTCTGTGTATCCATATTGGGTTGACCCAATATGGATACAATGGCGACCCCAACTCTGTGTATCCATTATTAGGTTGACCCAATATGGATACAATGGCGACCACAACTCTATGTATCCATATTGGGTTGACCCAATATGGATACAATGGCAACCCCAACTCTGTGTATCCATATTGGGTTGACCCAATATGGATACAATGGCAACCCCAACTCTGTGTATCCATATTGCGTTGACCCAATATGGATACAATGGCGACCCCAACTCTGTGTATCCATATTGGGTTGACCCAATATGGATACAATGGCGACCCCAACTCTGTGTATCCATATTGGGTTGACCCAATATTCGGCAGGCATGTCTACTCTTCGTGTGACGGCAGACAAGCGCATGGTGACCAGAACATCACCCTCGGCGCACATAAACAGATTTATATACTTTATTATATACTACAGATATACTTTATTATTGGTGTTTCGGGTGAATTTTGGGTTTATTGCCGACTTTGTAAAGCTGTGCCAAACAAAAGTTATAATGACATCCATCATATTATTATTTATTTAAATTTTTATTATAACATTCATACAATTCCTTTAACATCATATGTGTGTGGGGCGTAGATAGGTGTGCAAGGCGGAGTCAGGCTGCCATGGGAAATGAATTGTTCATCATTGAGTGTCAGTCCAAAATCGCTATTAAAATTCTCCCTGTATCGCACTGCAATATTATAAATTGTTATTAATAAGTCTAGATGTAACTAGATTTATTACAAAATTAAGAATAGCTTTACCTATTGATATTATGTTATTCATAATTTGTATATTGTATTGTTTAATTTTGAATATTGATGGTGCTTATTTTACAGTGAATGACAACTTATATACCGAGATTACTGTAACAAAGAATTCCACACAGGAATGTGTTTCCTGTAGTTGTTCATCCAATCAGTCGCCATGCCGACTTAAATCCAAGGATATAATCACTGGCGATGCATTCGTAAGTTGCACCAACACAAGGAATAATCGTAACCAATGGTTTTCTAATGATCAGAAGTTAAAACCAGATATATTTATCCCACCCAATGAAACACGATTTGTTATAGAAAATGTTACATTTTGGAAAGAAAACGAACACCCATTACTGTGTGAAACATTTTATTCGAACACAACATGTGAGATATGCTCAGTATCTCTCGATATAGAATATCCTCCAATGCAAGTTGAGGTGCACAATAAGTGGGGACCATTTACAAATGTAACAGTCAAGCTTGGTTCTGATTTTAAGCTATCATGTATTTTTAACGATAGTAATCCTAGGCCAGAAATCCAATGGTATAAAGACAATGTTATCATAAGTGAAGATACTTACGAAAGTCTATTGTTTACACCAGTTTTAAAAAGTGATGCAGGAAGTTACAACTGTGAAGCAATAACAACTTACTGGGACGGGGATATTGATATACAAAAATCGGAAAGTGGAATAATTATAGTTGAATATTGTGAAATAATTGGATTAAAACTTGGAAATGAGTATCAGGAAAAACCTGAATTATATGAAGTTTCTAAATACAATGTTACCCTTGTTGTAGGACAAATCGTCACATTTGAGTGGATTTTCCAAGGAGATGTTGATATGTATTTTGAGTGGCTGGATTCCCATAACATGCAAGTGATAGGACCTGCTTTGAACTTTGAGGTTAAAAAAGATCATCTGGAATATGTAATCACTGATGCTGTTTGCAGATTAAGCTGTGAGTCTTGTTTCGTTGAAATATACGGAGCTAACATAACCATTGATGTCATATACTGTATAGATCCCAAGTTAACTGTTACATCAAACGGAAATCAAGTTCCCAAACAGAGTGATGGGAGCTATTTTGTTGTAAGAAATAGTAAGATTGAGTTACGATTAGAAATTGATACAAACATCGAACACAAATACAGTTGGGAAGGACCAGGAATTATACATTCATCCAACGCAAGTTTCAAAGCATTTAGAGCTACCACACACAATACTGGACAATTTAATGTATCAATTTCGTGTTGGTATGACTTGGATTTCACCTATAATGAATTTCACGATTTATCTTTCAATTTGATTGTACGGTTTTCACCGGAATTGGACGAAGATCATCAAGTAGTATACGCTGACATACACGATAATGCTACTATGGAATGTGGATCTTGGAGTATGCCTCAGCCAACAGGTGAGTTTGGAGATGTCGAGTGGAGATTTAATGATCCCAACAGTCCACCAATCAAACCGGACAATGGCAAAAAAATATTCATTTCAGTGGGATCAATGGAATTGCAATCAAATGAGATTACTGCACAATGGCATACAGAGACAACCTTACTAATTGTTAACAGTGATGTAACAGATAGTGGAACTTATTTTTGCGAGTTCAATAATGGTGTTGGGATACAAGGCACTGGTGTAGTTGAACTACATATCAGAACCGTTCCAGAAGAATTGAATTCTACAACGATAGAAATTAGTTGGATAAATGCTTCAACAATGGAAGTAACGTGGGATAAAGTGTTTAATGGTGGTTATTCGCAGTATTACTTGATGGATTTGTATCAATATCCATTAAATAAAAAGGGAAACTCATTAAAAAACGGAATACTTTTGCAACGATTCAATATAAGTGAGGAGTACTCAGGGCTTGTGCAGACTGGTGTCAGTGAGGAGTTTGAATATCAATTATTCTATCAATCATGTAATTGGTTGGGTTGCAATGCGAGGCATAATATGCTTATTACCTATAATTACACATCTCAATATGTGACCAGTGAATTGTCTCAAGAAATGAAAATAATTATCGGCAGTGTAGTTACAGTGATTATAGTTATGATTTTGATTATTACAATTTTTTATGCTATAGTTCGCGAATCAAAGCAGCCAGAAAAAAACAAAAACCCACCTGAATTTCCTCTAAAATTATTTCCTCCGGAATTTGATGTGCATCATGAATATATAGAATATGATACGGATCATAAAAGTAAAAGAAAATCGCTCACAGAGTATGACCTCAACCTCAGAAGTAAACCAAATCATGTTGGAAATGATATTGTAGATCAAAAAGATGCAGCAGATTTTTATGCGGAGTACGCATCCCACGGCGAGTCATCAGAACTTTCCTATATTGATAGCCACAAAACACAACAACATGCAGTTTTTACTCGTAGTCAATATAAGGACCCACCACAACAAGGATATACCAATAAACTGATGAAAAACATTGTTGATGTAAATGTGCCCCATATGGTCGCTAGATTATCACCGGTTCTGAATAAACAATCTCACCATAACCCGAGCGCAGATGGAGGCATTATTCAGGATGAATATATTGAAATGGAAAGTGAAACGTACTTTGATATATATACAGCTAAAAAATGCAAGAAACCTAAACAGATCGCATCAACAAATCGCATCGCTAAAATACTAAGTGGACTATGTATAGGATTAAAGAAACATAAGAAGAGTTCTGGAATAACCGCCACAGCAGATCCAACCGATCATGAATATGATATATATGATAATGAAGGCAATACATGCCATTGGCAAACAGTAGAGGATACAATTATGGCAGATCTTTCCAAGGCAGCAAAGCAAGAAGAACCTTTAAGACTTAGTAGTATTACTTCATCTACAGGATTTAAACCAGAAAATTTAATTTTTGATCAAAAACATTTCACTCATACTACTCAAAATGATAATATAATTCGTGGTGTTTCTGTAGCAAATCCAGCATATTTTATATCTTCCTTTGAGGAAGAACCAGAAATAAAATCAACACTCTGTGCACAAGACAAAAGTGTGAGTTTGGAAAGTAATACCAAAACGACAAGGTCTGAAACAACAGATCAAGATCAGCCAGATTATTTCATAATTGAAAGACAAAACTCAGATGGTGATTGTCTGGAAGTTAAATACAGGAAATTAGCTAAAATTCAAAATAACTTTCCTGACCTGGATTCCGTATTTAAAATTGATAATGGAGTGCCAACAATAATGGGAGATATTAATACAAATATAGGGCGGTCAAATTCTGCTACGGAACAGGCAGAGACTGATTATTTTATAATTGAGAGAAGTAATTCCGATGGGGAATGTTTGGAAGTTAGATACAGGAAATCAAAAAACCACAAACTTAAAATGAACGCATTAGGAATGAAACCCGTTATAAATGAAATTCCTTCAGAAATAGCTGGAACACGTTCTGATTTTACTGATGAGGAACAACCAGAAGTCGATTATTTTGTTATCGAGCGAAGTAATTCGGATGGTGAATTTTTGGATGTCAAATACAGGAAATTAGCAAAACATTCTGAGAATTCTCCAAACCCCAATGAAATAGAAGCTGTCAAACCCAACCCACAAGGCCAATTACTACCAAGGATAAGCAATACTGCTGAAGAAAAGGAAAGCGATAGATGGAGATCAAACACCGAAACTACAGATGAAGACAACACAGATTATTTCGTGATTGAGCGACAAAATTCAGTTAGTGAATGCCTGGAAGTTGAATATAGAAAATCGAAACTCTTTACTAATTCTACAAATTCATCGGATGGTTTTGGAAATTCTTATGGTAGTGGTAACAGAGCAAATGCGATGAATGACGCAGAGAGGTTATATGATTTTCCTCCAATAGATAATGAAAATACTCCAGTATATACTGAAGTGGTCAAGTCATCACCGAGGCAACCACAAAACCATGTAAATCTTAATAATATCGATGTTGATGGAAATGGCAGCGATTTCTCAGATAGCGAGAAACCAGATGTACCAGACTATTGCCCAAATATTTACAGAATAGAAGATCAATCATGATAATATGCATTAGTTGATTAGAACTTTGCAGGATTTTTACAACGTGACATACTAATCTGTGGTTTAAATAACAAACTCAAATTATCTCTTATCAATTACAGGTGGAGAAATCTCTTCATATTTATCATAAATCTCATAACTAACTTAAATGTAATTCGTTATAAGAATGTGTCAATCTGAATTAGGGTTCACTAAAAGATCATTAAGATCTTGTCCATTCTTAAAGTAATTAAGATATTTATTTCCCTAGCAGCTAAATAATATTGGTTAATAGAATAGTGATTAGAAAAATTAACCTCAATTTATTTACGTAAAGTTATATTAAATTTTATATAAAAATTCAATTTTTATTATACAACTACTTATCTAATTAATGGTGCTATTTTGATTTATGTATCTTATTTTTATACACGAAATTCTACATACATTTCAATTTCAGCCAAGCAAGACTGGCAGCTCTGGCAACAATTCCTTAGGAATACTTACATATTAATGATAATATGTAACTTTGTCCAATTTATCGACAACACAATCTTTGACAATATAGCCAATAATAGCCACTTTAAAGTATCTGTAAAGTATAGTAAGTAGAATGCGAAGATATTGATGCATATTGTATATTCCAATATTTGCGTTGATTGTACCAAGGATGCAATTAATTTTATTACTGTGACAATATCCACACCCCCCCCCCCTACCCCCACCACCACATCCCCCCCACCCTACCCCCACCACCACACCGCGAACTCTTAGTAGTTCCATACCTGGCACTGATTTCAGTGTCAGAACCTCAAAACTGCGCGTCATGAGTTTCTTACAGTTTCAGGTCAGGTCAGGTATTCTAGGTCATTGATCAAGAAAACTTGCCACCTCCATGCAGCATAAAGGAGGTGCCACCTGTAGCTGTATAGACCCTCTTACTAGGGCAAATCTGGTCCTGTAACTAGGACCCCCTTCGTTCTGGGATAAGGACGCACTTGGTCCTGGATTAAGGACCCATATACTTGGCTGCAGGGGTATATGGCCTGACCAGGCAGATGGTGATCTACCAATGGCTGGTCAGGAGTAGAGTGTTCTCATGTCCACTCTGAGAGCACTTCACTGCGACCTGCACCTGGCAGCAAGGGTACAGGGCATGACCCAGCAGATGAGCTGCAACAGCCAATGGTGGGTCATGTGCGCCAGAGTAGATATGGGTGATGGGCCTCATATCTGACTCCATTGCGACACCCACCCTGTGGAATGGCAAACCAGGGTGCGGTATTTGCCCCGAGAGCTGACTCGGCAAAAAAGCACCCCCCAACCCCCACTATGGATTACATTAGCAATGCGGAGGTCCGGCCACTAGAGGCCAGTGGAATTACCGGACACAATCGGCCTCACAGGCGTCAGTTAACTCCTGACCGGCTGCCTGTCTCACCCCCTACTGGAGAGAGAGCAGCCAACAATTCTTTGAGTCCCTTTCCTGATGACCTTTCTGGCCCAAACCCTGGGTCACCAGGGAGGCCAGATTGTGATGGGGAGAGGGATTCTGGAGTTGGAGGCTACTCTCATGTTCCACCCCGACCAACAAAGCCATTGGTGAATCTGAGGCAAGTCACTAGACTAGCCTCAGTAAACACCCTAACACTCGGGTCCCCAATGCGACAAGGTGAGCTGACTGCCTTGGCAGATAAGCTTTCTCTTAGCGCAGTGGGTGTTCAAGAGCACCGAATGCAGACTGGACAGACTGATGAGGTTCTGATTAAGGACATGGGGGGCGGTTGGCGACTCGCCCTCGCGTCAGCAGATGATAGTGGCAATGGTGGAATTGGTCTATTGATGAATCCAACTGCACATGCAGCATTGGACAAAATAGACCAAATCTCTAACCGCATCATCCGTTGCCACTTCTCATGTTCTGGAAGACTGGCTAAGAAGTTTCCTAAGGTGGTTCTGATTGTGTGCTACTCTCCAACTAGTGTTGCCCCTGTAGAGGAGGTGGAAAATTTCTACCACAATCTACAAGCAGCTACTGATGGAGTGGATCAGCATGCATTCTTAACATTCCTGGGAGACTTTAATGCAAGTCTGCATCAATCACCTACATCGCCCTGGGTCTATAGCAATAGTGTTAACCGAAATTCTGTCCATCTTCAGGATTTTATCTCTGGAAATGGATTGTTTTCGGCTGGAACCCAGTTCAAGAAGCGAACTGGAAAGCTATGGACTCATAGTGGACCCAGTGGTCACAAGTCCCAGATAGACCATATTCTGTTTCGTAGGAAATACAGGAGCTCTATACAAGACTGTAATGCATTTACACTTCGACCCTTCTCCAGTGATCACCGCCTTATTGTGGCCAAGGTAAGACTTAGTCTGCGTGCTAGCAGAACAACGAAATCTGCCTTGCCGCGGCATGACTGGTCCTCTCTGTTGCAACAGCCAAGTGTGAGATCCAGCTTCACACTACAGCTGAGCAACAGGTATGAGGCTCTTGCCTCTGAGGCGGCAGATCACTGTGAGGGCTATACTGCCTTTACAGAAGCAGTTAAGTTAGCAGCTGCAGAAACAGTTCCTGTATACCCTCGAAACAGGAAAAGGGCCCCCTGGACTGACAACAAAATTCAGAAGTGCCGAAATGACCTTCATGAGGCGCAGAAAGAGTCCCGACTCAAACAGACTACAGCGGCCAAGAATGCAGTTAAGGCTGCATCTAGGTCCCTGAACAGGCAGTACTCTGTTAATCTACAGGAGCTAATAAACCAACAGGTTGATGCCATCAATGATGCTGACGACAGCAGGCAATCATCCCAGGCATGGAAATCAATCAATCTGCTTACTGGGCGGAAAAGCCAACCAACCACCAAGGTTAAGGCTGAATCACCAGCCGATCGCCTCAATGGTTGGAAAGCCCACTTTGAAAAGCTCCTCAATAATGACAGGGTATTGCCTGATAACTTTATAGAAGTAAAAGTGTCTGAGTCTGTACTCCCAGATATTCCCATTGGCGATATCTCCTTTGCAGAAGTGCAGGCTGCTGCAAAGAGCATTAAGACCAATCGTGCCAGTGGAGTAGATGGTGTTCCCCCTGAGGTCTTTAAAATACCTGAGTGTTTAAAGCTCATCTATCCCATCATAATAGACATGTACCGAACAACAAGAGTCCCACAAGAAATGAAAACAAATAAGTTGGTGCCAGTTCCCAAGAAGGGCAACCTAACACTCTATGGTTCTTTTCGGGGAATCTCATTGATCTCGATTGCTGCAAAGCTATACAATAGGATTCTATTAAATCGCATCAGGGATCCCATTGAGAGACTGCTCCGTGGAAATCAGAATGGGTTCCGTAAAGGTCGTGGGACCATGGAGCCCATTTTGGCACTTAGAAGGATAATTGAAGAATTATCAAAAAAGAAAGACAGGCATCTGGCTGTTATCTTTGTTGACTTCTTCAAGGCCTTTGATTCAGTCTCTCGCTCACGTATGTTCAGCATACTTTCATTATATGGGATTCCTGATGAAATTATTGCAGCAATCAGATCAGTATACGATGGTTCGACAACATTTGTGTCTACTGTTGACGGTGACACAGAACCATTTGAAGTGTTATGGGGCGTCCTCCAAGGAGACACACTTGCACCATTCTTGTTCATTATTGTGGTTGACTATGTTCTACGCATGTCCTTAGATCATCATAATGATGATGGGGTGATGATAACTCCACCTACTGGCTCCAGAAGTCGAGGAAATCCTGCCAAGTACCTAACTGATCTAGACTTTGCTGATGACTTAGGAGT
>JAUCBJ010004981.1:0-36450 GCA_032718475.1 Nemertoderma westbladi | reverse complement strand
CCCACCAGTGATCCGAGCGAGAGAGATGAGTCGCTCGCTGTCTGTGCCTTGTCAATGGCGTTTAATACAGCTGTGGTGGACGCGTATTTGCTCACGCCCCACCACAGTTTCCAATAGAACGCCCTTACCGTTTCAATGTGGGTGACGCAGCCCGTAGACGCAGCAGTCGTAGGTTGTTGCGGGGAGGATGACTAGCTTCCACAGACGGGCCGCTGTTGCCATGGAGATGAAACTAAAGTTTAATTTGGTTGCCAACCTCATACATGCGGAAATGCCGCGTTTATGTAGATGGCTGTACTACCCTTTGTAGTGAGAACTACGCCGAGGTATTGAAAAGAGTTGACAAACTCTAGTGGGACACCCCGGTATCTGAGAACGTCTGACCTGCAGAGGCGACTGGCCCGACGAAATTTAATTGCTTTTGTTTTCCCGATATTTACAATGAGGTCGTTTACTGTACAGTAGTCGGACAAATTATCAAGGGCTGTTTGAATATCTGTGATTGATTTCCCGGTAATTGCGACGTCGTCATCGTACATGAAGAGAAAACAACAGGCTGCTAGTATTACAGCAGGGAGATCGGCGAGAAAGAGGGAGAAGAGAAGCGGTGAGAGTTTGTCTCCCTGGATCACCCCAATTGTCTGCATAATTGATTCCATAACATAGGCTCCCAAACAAATACATACAAAGTGCGTTGCCATTAATGCCCATAATGCAGCAATAAAGTAGCGACTCACACCAAGAAGCGATAACTTGAGGCACAATTTTCTGCGATTGACCAAGTCAAAGGCCTTGTAGAAGTCCACAAAAACGCAATAAACACTGCCATGGTCTTTACTCAGGTCCCGGCGGATGACTGTGACGAGGCACTTCGTGGCCTGTAGGGCCTTTGCGGAATCCGTATTGGCAAATCTGGGAGTTTTCTATGAGATTCGGCCCAACTGATAACCTATTGTATAGGATTGCAGTGTATGTCTTTAGCATACAAGATAGTAAAGCGATACCCCTATATGAATCTGGAGAATACTTTGGGCCCTTACCCTTGTAAAGCGGAAGTAAATATGAACTAAGCCAGATCACAGGACACGAGGCGGCTGAGAGGCTCACCAAAAATAGTGCTAGTAGAAATGGGAGTAGAGCGCCAAACCCGAGTTTTAAAGAGCACCGGATATGCCGTCGGGGCCTGCCGCTTTGTGGTTCTTCTGATTATAAACAGCTGACATCACCTCAGACGCTTCTATTGGGTGATCTAATTCCGGATCGGGTTGCTCCGGTAAGACAGGGAGCTGGGTGTCGACGTCCTGAGTTAGCAACTTAACAAAGTGTGTGGACCAATCTTTTGCGGGTACCTGTTGAGGGGCCGGGTGCTGGCGTTTGCCCTTCATAATGTTCCAGAACTCAGTCAGATCAGATTCACATCAGCTTATTAATTTAAGTTCTTGCATATCGCTATATATTCTCTTCTTTGATTGAAGGGGTATTTTGTATTCCCGTTTCAGCTCCGTGTATTCATGGCGATTTGCGTCATTTGGCTGGGCGCACACCAATCGGTGGCTTGCCTTTGTAGCCTGTTGCAGGTTGTGGCATTCCTTATCGAACCATGGCTTTGAGCGTTTTTTGCTGTGAGTGGTTGCAGCAGCGTGTAGGGCATCCGCGATGAAGTTGCAGGCACCATTGATATCCTGCTCTAGGGTATTGTTAAATTCCTCTACATTCTCGGCTAATTTATTAGTCAGAGTTTCGATGTTAATATCGTTTATTCTTTGTGTCCATTTGTTGCGAGGAAGAGAGGGTGTGGACTGCTCGAGTGTGATCTTAATTCGCTGGTGTTTGCTGTCCGGATCAATAAATACCAAGTCAATCACACTCTGGCCATTCCAGCACAAGTACGTTGGTATGGACGGGTCAGTTGTGCAGACAAGCGAAGTGACCAATAGGCCATCGCATAGGTGGTCAGCCCGAACTCCATCCCCATCGAGGCGGCAGTTGAAATCTCCCACCAGTATAAGTGGAGCTGTGGTGTGAGCACGAACCGCATTGATAACGGAGATGAGGTCTAGTAGGATGACGTCCACATCTGCATCAGGTCTGTAGTAGGCGGATATTACCTCAAGACCAGGCAGCGATACAGCCATGATGTTCTCGCTTTTGTAGTGGCATTTGGCTGACCAACCATTGCGCATATCATTCGCAATCATTATTCTCCCTTTCGGTCTCCCAGTGTTGCCCTTCTCGCAGGGGATGTTGAAGGAATTAAATTTGGGGATGTCGAGATCACAAACCAGAGTTTCTGTGAGCAACAGGATATCCATATATAAGAAAGTATCATCGATTGTTGTTTCGATAGTGCTCGTGGCTCCCTCAAAATTCCACAGGATTATTATAGTTCTTTCACAGTTATTGTTAGAAGCTTTGGCCGAAATGTTTACGTTGAAAGGCAATTCTTCAAAGCATATATTATTGTGCACCATTTGAGCTCGTTGGCAGAGTTTCTCATGTTTAATTAAACTTACTAGATACTGATAAGGCTTCTTACAGCCTCTGCATAGTGTAGTTGTTGAGACTTTTCCCTTTGGGTTGCCCTGGTTACTATCCATGCTCCCTCCTGCGCCGGAGTCCGCCGAGAGGGCGGTTGTCGCGCTGAATTCCGCCGAGAGGGCAAGTGTCGCGCCTTAGTCTGCCGATGGGGCGGGTGTCGCCCAGGAGTCCGCTGAGAGGGCCGATGTGGCGCCGAAGTCCGCCAAGGGGGCGGATGTCGCGCCATAGACCACCGAGAGGACGGATATCACACCGGAGTCCGCCGAGAGGGCCGATTTCGCGCCGAAGTCTGCCGCGGGGACAGATGTCGCGCCGTAGTCCGCCGATGGGGTGGATGTCGCACCGTAGTCCGCCGATTGGGCCGATGTTGCGCCGGGGACCGCCGAGAGGGCCGGTGTCGCGCCGGGGTCTGTGGGGAGGGTAGGTATTGCGCCGGAGTCCGTCAAGAGGGCAGGTGTCGTGCCGGAGTCAGCCGAGAGGGCGGATTTCGCGCTGGAGTCCGACGAGAGGTCGGATGTCACGCCGGAGGCCGCCGAGAGGGCGGCTGACAGTGTGACTGGTAATTGTCAGGCTTGAGAGATTGGGCCTGACGCACCATGGCCCATACCGGGCTGCTGGTTATTTCATGAAGGCTTCGGCTGAAGTTTGAGATTCACTATGTCAGAGGCACCCAGAAAATGTCGCCTCATGGTTGCTCCCTGCGGCCAGGTGGTGGGATGGAACACTTTATTATATGATTCCTCATTAGGGCAAACGATGTGGAAGACGTTAAATGAGGGCTGTGCTTCGATATCGTCGCTTGTGGGCTGATCCAGCTTAAAAACATGGTCAAACTGGATCTCTTTGTCTCTCAGATGGGTTTTCACCATATCAGTGGTGGTTTCTGGTTTTAGTCACCCGACCCTTATATGATAGCATGGTGCGGCTTTTGTGACTGCTTGTAGACCATTGTTGTTGTCCCCAGATCATGGAACAGGGCAGCCAGTTGCTATGACAACATGCGGATTTCCTGACCACCTTGAGGGAGCAGACGCGTTTTTGGTGTTGGCTCCTGGAGTTGGCACTGAAGACGAAGCGTCTCTGTTTGAATGAGCACTTTTCGGGGTTGTGGAGGGGCTGGGTGATTGCCTGTTTCGTTGCTGGCGGCTTACTTTAGACCACCCATTATCTTTAGTCGCTGGCACGACTAAGGCCCTATCAGCCCCGGTTGCTGGGGAAGTCGATTTCTCCACCGACGGATGGTCCGCAGTTTCCTTTTGAGTCGCCTGTGGGTGCTGTGATTTCTGTAGCTCGTTCTTACAACTGATTACTTCCTGTTTCGCTTCTACAGTGTCTTGCCGGGCCTCTGCCAGGCGCCCCAAGACCAAGATAAAGAGTGAGTTCATTTTGTTAAGGGAGTCGACTAAAGACTTCTCCTGATCGACTGTTGTATAATTCTTCTGCTTAATCGTTCGAATAAGCGATATAACATCGCTTTGTAGATTAATGAAGGTATCTGCAGATGCTTCCATAGAAGAACCCAGAATATTGTCAATTAAATATAATTAAAACGTATATTAGATTAATTAAAATAAATTTCCAGATAAGCATTCAGTCAGTCAGTAGTAGGCCAGTAGGCGGTAGGCCACAGTACTGAATACAGATAATCCATGATCAGATGAGTAGCGAGTAGGTAGGACAAATAAACTATAATTATACAAGAAAAAATGTTGACTTGTTTCTCTCTCTATCTCTCACATTATTCCTCGGCTGGTTTTACAAGGTTTTGTAATTTTGTTAATTTTGCTCTTTTAGAAACATTTGCACCCAAGGAGCTAGAAATACCTGTGATGGAAGAGAATCATGTGGACCACTGGACGGTATAATAGGATACTGTGACACCGACTATTACTTCGGATCAGCTAAAACCTGGGAGACCTGGTATTACTGCATATACCCTCTTATGTAGACAGCCACCGACCTAAGTGTATATTCATTGGTTATGTCAAAAAACTATCAACTATTGGGGTTTTTCCATTATTCGTCATATTTTTTTATGTGATTTTTATGGTAAAGCCCCGTTTTCGATTTAACTGCAAGCCCACAGCTCAGCCCCTAGACCATTCCCTTACCATCACCATTTTTATGTTGCTCGTTTGCAGTTAATTCGAATATGTTTCCACTGCTTTAGACTGACTGAGCGGTACTGTGGCAGATGCAAACACGGTAATAACGGATACAATTTAGCTATTTTGATTTTATTCATTTATTAATTATTTGTTTTAGCTATTAATTACTGTTTTATTTAGTTTAATATTAATAAGATCGCATGAAATGTGACACATAAATAGATTATCCTCTGGATTTATTATTTAGGATAATCTATTTTAGTTATAATTTTTATTTTCGTTGTTTACTCTTTGGTTACTAAGCGTTTAAACAAGACTGATACAACCTGACGATACCTAATCTTGTGGTCATATTGATTCGTAGATTACGGACTTAGAGTGGATGTTACTCGATATTCTTCGCTATTCCGCACTTCTCATAGGCACCAACAAATAAATAGAAGTAGTTCTCCACTACGATTATGCTATATCGTTAAGGAAAGTTTTTCATAAGGTTGTATAATAAATCTCAAGTTTTTCCATAAATGAATTTAATTTCTTTGACGTTTGATGTAATACTGTAGTCAAACAATTAATTGTAATAAAGAGTTAGATAGTCATATATAAATATCCTGTAAGTAATCGTAATCGTATGTTTTTTATGGATGGAATGTATTAAACACTTTTACTTCGCAAAAGTTTTGGATCTGGCCGTTATCATTGAAGAAAACAACATATCGTCCAACATCACCTTTGCAATTAATTAAATCCACATTGTTGCCAGTTAGTGTCCCACAAGGAGTTGTAACACTTCCACCAAGACCGTTGAGGAGTGCTGGGTCAGTGTTGTTTGTCAGATAAATCTGCAAAAATACATTGTTGAAGATTACGTTGTTGAAAGATGCGTTGTTGACGTTGTTAAATTGTTGTATTTAAAATGATTTTGTAAAGTGGCTGCTTGAATATTCTAATAAATAATTATTTAGATGTTTGTCAATGTAGTAATTTTACATGTATATATTTTGGTAACTATTAATCAACTAGAAATAAATATATAAATTAACGCAATTCATATACTGGTCTGCGTTACATTAACAATTTTCCTTATTTTGCAGAGCCATTTTTAAACTCTCCTAAAAAATGTTTTTTTGGGAGGGAGAAACTCTGCCGGATAGTTCTGAAAGATGACAATTACCGTAAGCTAACAAAAGTTACTGAAAGTAATCGAAAAGGTTAAAGTCGGGGTGAAAGATATCCATTCACTGATAGGGTGCTCATTTCTTTGTTCGATGGCATTCATAAACAAAAGTGATATGGGCTTTAATTCAAATAATTCCCTTTTACATTCAAATATTCCATCGCGAAATATTAATTCACGAAGAGTAAGCTCTCTCTAAACTACAAGAGTGCTAGGCTTGTTCATTAGGTCTGACCTGCATTCCATTACTTGATTACCAGTAGGCTACTAGTACTACAGTCCCTACCCTGCTACACCATCAGACCAGCTACCCTCTTGACCATGTGGGGGCGCATTACAGCATTGATGATGGTCTATTCATTAAAAACTCTTATATTTTTAAAGCAATATTCGATTCTGGTACTGATAACACGGCGATAGTAAAACCTGTAGGCCTCACCACTGCACTATCCCTTGAATACCATGTATTTATTTCATTCTGCTGCACATACAGCAATATACACTATACAGGGTGTCCCTTAAAATTTGTTACTACTTTGAATTTATATAACTCCCACGTATGTTGGATAAAATATAAGTTTTTTATATCAATTTAAAGCCAATATTCTAACTTAGATTTTGGTCTGTGTTTGGAATCTAAACGTTGTCATGGAAACAAAATACAGCCAACTAAATTCAAAAGCCAGATTTTATACATTCGTAGGTGCATGTTCTAGGCTTTTCCGGGTATTTATTTTATGAGAAAGTTAGTGTTGCTATGGAAATAAGACTAGCTACCATTTTGGTTCATTCTTGTGTTTTAAATTGGAACCATGTTCTCTGGTGAAGAGAAAGTTTTTATTGTAAAAACGTATTTTGAAACTAAGTCGCCCAAACTGACAGCTAGTACATTTGGACACAAATTTCCAAATCAGCGTCTTCCTAAAAACGCTGAAATTTTAAGATTCGTGAAAAAAACTTTCAACCGAATTCGGTTTCACCAGAAAAAAGGGGTCAGGAAGACGCATTCGTGTTTCAAGAGAAATCATTGAGGCCCATTTTATCCAGAATCCCAAGACATCACTGAGGCGGGCATCACTATCATTAAGCTACAGTCGAAGCAGTATTCAAAGAGTTATTAAGAAACTTAAATTTAAATCTTACAAAATTCAGCTCCTACATGCAATTTAACAAAACGACTACACCAGACGTGTCAATAATGCGGCCCAGATATTGAATTTTCTAGAATCTAAGGACTTATCCAAGGTATTCTTTAGTGATGAGTCTACCTTTCATGTCAATGCACAAGTAAATAGATGGAATTCTCGGATTTTGGGAAAGGAAAACCCACACTCCATCACTGAAAAATCTCGCGACTCACCAAAGGTCACTGTATGGCCGCTATGTCTCGCACACGATTAATTGGTCCATACTTTTTTGATACACCAACTGTTACAAGTGCCAGTTATTTAGATTTGATATCTTCATTTTTTGTTCCTCGGTTAGGAATCCATCACAGCGATATTGTGTTCCAGCAACATGGTGCACCGCAACACTGGGGGCTTATCGTTAGGAATTATTTGGACTGTCATTTTAACGGACATTGGATTGGCAGAGATGGACCAGTGCTGTGGCCACCACGCTTCCCGGACCTGAAACCTTGCGATTTCTATTTATGGGGACACATTAAGAACTTAGTTTATAGCCAACCGATTGAATCCTTGACCCAACTTCGTCCTGCTATTACTGAAGCCTTCAACGGAGTACCGAAAGCCCATCTTCAGAGATCCTTTGCAGAAATGATGAGTAGACTAGAAAAAGTGCAGTAAATAGGAGGTGGCCACATAGATATTTACAAATAGATACCGGTACAATAATAGCATTAAACTTCTAGTGTCTAATCAATCTAACTCTTAGATTCAATTACATTACAAGTACATTACAATTATTCCAGGTTTATTATATCGTCACAGGCATTATTTATTATTTAATGCTAGTGTGTGTACAGTATGCATAAATACAGTATTGCATTGATATTTCCCTGAAAGTAAACATAGTTTTTGGAGATTATATAGTAGAGATCAATCGAATAATACAAAGTAGCCTACCCACCCATTCACTGTCATAGAATTCAGTCTCCCACACACGGTGGGTCATACGCCGCGCTAGACTGTCTTCTACTGTGGTCATATTTTGTGCGGGAGACTTCATAAGACAAAGGAGACCTCAGACATCATAAGACAAATAAATTAACAGGTTAAAACTGTTAAAGGTCTAAAAGCGCGAAAACGGTTTCTTTATCAAACCTCACATATGTTTAAATGAACCTCGAGTTTTTATACTATAATGTTCATTAAATTCATATTAAAAAAATGTGTCATGGCAAAATGTGTCATTACCCGTTGGGTCTACGGGCTGGATGTAACCCATGGATTACCCGTTGGGTCGACGTGTTGGATGTAATCCATGGGTGACCCGTTGGGTCTACGGGTTGGATGTCACCCATGGGTTACCCGTTGGGTCTACTGGTTGGATGTAACCCATGGGTTACCCGTTGGGTCTATGGGTTGGATGTAATCCATGGGTGACCCGTTGGGTCTACGGGTTGGATGTAACCCACGGGTTAACCGTTGGGTCTACGGGTTCCATCTATCCTTTATGGGATTCCAACCGCGGTTCCTGGAACCGACGTTCCCAACGGAGGCCACACGACCTACGGCAGTGCCGTTCATTTGTTTATTGTAACTCAGAGGATATTATTAATTTGTTGTATATTATAATTATAATGTTAGTTACGTTACCTACTGCGCTACTGTACAGTTTGTTACTTTGTGTTTCAGTTTCATCTCGAATGTTTCACACGACTGGTTTCTTGCATTTCACCTTCATCTCAATAGTTTCAGTTTTTGTTTCCCATTCACTTGGGGGAGGTCCGCCATTCCACCATCCTTTATTTAAATCAAACCCCTCGTTGTTGTAAACAGTGAGATCGCAGTTTCTTTCATTAGCAGATACACCGGTATTGGACTCATTGTAATAACTTGTAATCTTTAGAGGATAACCGGCACCCCCCACAGTAAAGCTTCCGTATAAAACCGTGGCTGTACCACATTCAATCTTCATAAAACATACCCTATCCTCTGTCAGATAACGCATATTCAATAGGCCCAGGAAGTAACTTCCTTTGGAATCTCCGAACCCCACCTGGTACTGGTTACTATTGCTGCTGGAGTTGGGGATACGTCTATAAAATATGATCCAATCGCGATCGCATCTTAGTTTCTTGTCGTTAGTTCTTGCATATTCGAGTGGGTGTACGATATCGACGGTATATTGATCGGATTCTGTCGGCTTATCGCATATTTCAGGATCATAGGGATCGCATTCTCTTTTACTTCTATCGCAGTCGATAAACGACCGATAAAAGTCATCCTTCTCGGAGATTATCGTTGTTGTGGCTGAAACCTCAGTAGTACTGGTACTGTCGGTGGTTGATATCCCTGTACCAGTGGTACTGTCGGTGGCTGTAATCCCTGTACCAGTGGTACTGTCGGTGGCTGTAATCCCTGTACCAGTGGTACTGTCGGTGGTTGATATCTCTGTACCAGTGGTACTGTCGGTGGTTGATATCCCTGTACCAGTGGTACTGTCGGTGGTTGATATATCTGTACCAGTGGTACTGTCGGTGGTTGATATCTCTGTACCAGTGGTACTGTCGGTGGTTGATATATCTGTACCAGTGGTACTGTCGTTGGTTGATATATCTGTACCAGTGGTACTGTCGTTGGTTGATATATCTGTACCAGTGGTACTGTCGTTGGTTGATATCTCTGTACCAGTGGTACTGTCGGTGGCTGGTATCCCTGTACCAGTGGTACTGTCAGTGGCTGATATATCTGTACTATAACCCTCGGTCTCTCCAATCCACTGAGTCGTATGGTATCGATCCCTGTCTGTGCCAACCGTCTGGATCCCAACTACCTTCTCTTTCCTTAAATCATCCCCCATCGCTAATTTCACCAGCACGTAAAGAACACTAAGAACACAGAGAGCAATGAAGGCCCTACAGAACCAGAAACAGGGTCCATGGCTTGTTATGTATCGCCACAATCGCTTCAACACCGATGTCCGTTTTCTCCTTCTGCGCGGGACAGACGGGACTGGCTGTGGTTCCTCCGGGGCCGGTATAATCTCTTCTTCATTCGGAGGTAAACTTTCCTTGGCTGAATAATATGACGCCGAAGACGTTTTCGATAACATAATTGATGCCGAATATGTTTTTGATAACATATTTGATTTAGTTGAATATCCGTTCAAAAGTCTCAATTAGAAGTTCTGTATCAAATTTTTCTGACCAAATATTATTGAAAATGCTAATAGCTATGAGGTATTTTTGTTCTAGAACATTAATTCTACCTTCTCAGAGACATTAGCTAATATTTTTTCATGGTACCGATAGCTACTGTTCTATAATTAGAAAATTTTTTAATTTAGTTTTTTTTTATGAATTTTATTTAACATAAATAACTTCAAGTATCATAATAATTTGTTGATAAATTATGATAAATGGCTAGAGTTCCGAAATCGACTCTTATTTTGGTACTACTTCGCTCTGACAACACCTCCTGCCATTTTTGTTATTATGACTCGGTAATTATTTCAGGTAGATTTAATTAATCATTAATAAATACGATTAACAATTTTGTCAAAAAGTATAAACAACAAATATTTGGTATAGAGAATAATTGTTGGAAAAGAATAGTAGGGCTACAGAAATCCCGATGTTCAAAAAATAAATGAATGTTCTAGAACAAATATTTTCTGCTATCTATATGCCGAATCTAATTTTTTTGTTAAAAAATGTAAAAATTTTCAGTGTATTTTTTATTGATTTTATGTTCAAACCAACAGGAAAATCTGCAACTAAACCATAGCGGCCCATTAACTGCAATTATATTAATAATCACATTAAGTTACCTTGACAACTTATAACAGCCTATCCCGAAGCAGACAGATTGTTTGAATGCCGAAAAGCGTTTGGAATTTTAGTATTTATTTTAAATTGTGTATTTAATTATTTAATAAAAATCCCACAATTGTCAGAAAAAGACAAATCATTGTGCCTGATGATCCTTTCTAGGAAATTATTCTAGGTATTTTTCCGGCAGCTATGTTTATGTACTTTTTATTTATATAATTTGTTTAAAATGTTCCGAAAACAAAATTATTTGGTTATTTTTACACATTTGGTAGAATATTCTAGAACATTAACAGTTTTTGAATTAACTAAGGTAACTATTCGTTCATCCAATGTACCTGTTATATTATTATTATTTATTCTTAGTTTAGTCAATGTATACAAAAATATGGGCTAACCCAAAACGAATTCCCAATTCATTCGAAACATTCATTTAGGGAATGGAACCGGTTTCAGGGAATGGGACATTGATTTAGGGAATGGAACCGGTCTCAGAGAATGGGACATTGATTTTGGGGATGGGGCCGGTCTCAGAGAATGGGACATTGATTTTGGGGATGGAACCAGTCTCAGAGAATGGGACATTGATTTTGGGGATGGAACCGGTCTCAGAGAATGGGACATTGATTTTAGGAATGGAACCGGTCTCAGAGAATGGGACATTGATTTTGGGATGAAACCGGTCTCAGAGAATGGGCCATTGATTTTGGGGATGGGGCCGGTCTCAGAGAATGGGACATTGATTTTGGGGATGGAACCGGTCTCAGAGAATGGGACGTTGGTTTTGGGGATGGGGCTGGTCTCGGTGGGAGGGACATTGTTTTTGGGGATGGGGACGGTCTCGGTGGGAGGGACATTGGTTTTGGGGATGGTGCTGGTCTCGGTGGGAGGGACATTGGTTTTGGAGATGGAGTCGGTGTCGGTGGGAGGGACATTGGTTTTGGGGATGGAGTCGGTCTCGGTGGGAAGGACATTGGTTTTGGTGATGAGGCTGGTCTCGGTGGGAGGGACGTTGGTTTTGGGGATGGAACCGGTCTCAGAGAATGGGACATTGATTTTGGGGATGGTGCCGGTCTCGGTGGGAGGGACATTGGTTTTGGGGATGGAGTCGGTGTCGGTGGGAGGGACATTGGTTTTGGGGATGGGGCCGGTCTCGGTGGGAGGGACGTTGGTTTTGGGGATGGGGCCGGTCTTATTTTACTGTTTTATTTAGTTTAATATTAATAAGATCGCATGAAATGTGACACATAAATAGATTATCCTCTGTATTTATTATTTTAGTTATAATTTTTATTTTTGTTGTTTACTCTTTGGTTACTAAGCGTTTAAACAAGACTGATACAAACTGACGATACCCAATCTTGTGGTCATATTGATTCGTAGATTACGGACTTAGAGTGGATGTTACTCGATATTATTCGCTATTCCGCACTTCTCATAGGCACCAACAAATAAATAGAAGTAGTTCTGCACTACGATTATGCTATATCGTTGAGGAAAGTTTTTCATAAGGTTGTATAATAAATCTCAAGTTTTTCCATAAATGAATTTAATTTCTTTGACGTTTGATGTAATACTGTAGTCAAACAATTAATTGTAATAAATAGTTAGATAGTTAGATAAGTTTGGCTTATATATAAATATGCTATAATCGTAATCGTATGCTTTTTATGGATGGAATGTATTAAACACTTTTACTTCGCAAAAGTTTTGGATCTGGCCGTTATCATTGAAGAAAACAACATATCGTCCAACATCACCTTTGCAATTAATTAAATCCACATTGTTGCCAGTTAGTGTCCCACAAGGAGTTGTAACACTTCCACCAAGACCGTTGAGGAGTGCTGGGTCAGTGTTGTTTGTCAGATAAATCTGCAAAAATACATTGTTGAAGATTACGTTGTTGAAAGATGCGTTGTTGACGTTGTTAAATTGTTGTATTTAAAATGATTTTGTAAAGTGGCTGCTTGAATATTTTAATAAATAATTATTTAGATGTTGGTCAATGTAGTAATTTTACATGTATATATTTTGGTAACTATTAATCAACTAGAAATAAATATATAAATTAACGCAATTCATATACTGGTCTGCGTTACATTAACAATTTTCCTTATTTTGCAGAGCCATTTTTAAACTCTCCTAAAAAATGTTTTTTTGGGAGGGAGAAACTCTGCTGGATAGTTCTGAAAGATGACAATTACCGTAAGCTAACAAAAGTTACTGAAAGAATTCGAAAAGGTTAAAGTCGGGGTGAAAGATATCCATTCACTGATAGGGTGCACATTTCTCACTTTCTTTGTTCGATGGCATTCATAAACAAAAGTGATATGGGCTTTAATTCAAATAATTCCCTTTTACATTCAAATATTCCATCGCGAAATATTAATTCACGAAGAGTAAGCTCTCTCTAAACTACAAGAGTGCTAGGCTTGTTCATTAGGTCTGACCTGCATTCCATTACTTGATTACCAGTAGGCTACTAGTACTACAGTCCCTACCCTGCTACACCATCAGACCAGCTACCCCCTTGACCATGTGGGGGCGCATTACAGCATTGATGATGGTCTATTCATTAAAAACTCTTATAATATTTTTAAAGCAATATTCGATTCTAGTACTGATAACACGGCGATAGTAAAACCTGTAGGCCTCACCACTGCACTATCCCTTGAATACCAATATATTTGTATTTATTTCATTCTGCTGCACATACAGCAATATATTATAACATGCACAATGTATATAAAAAAATAATAAAAAATTTAATTGGTTCAGCAACTCACCGCAACAAATAGCGCAGCTAGTGCTATTGGGGTGAGCCACAATAGACAGCAGGATTAGGGGTGGGAAGGATTTTCGGAGAGGGACAGGAATGGGGGGAATGGGGTGGGGGGGGGGGGGGGGGGGGGGTGCTGTTCGCGCTTTCAGACCTTTGGCAGTTTAACCCGCCAAATTAAGATGTCTTCTAGATATTAAATCGCTTTTTAGCCTATGACAAGTATTTGATTCACTACACTAGTCGAAACCAATCTGTGCGCGATCATTCACCCGCTGGATATTCCCGGGAGATTGGGTTCGACGGTTTAATTTTATTGCTATGTAAGCCTAATGTATTATTCGACTGACAGTATTATATAATCTCTGACAATATTATTCACCTTCGGGAATATTAACAGTTCCTTTAGGACGTGGCGCTTTATCTATATAAACAGAGTTATGACTTAAACTACTCACAACGATATGGCTTAATTATAATTCACATATATAGCGCATTCTTTAGGAAATGCTTCTTTAACAGACTCACTCATACACAATGCTGCACAATACTGCACACTAATCTGCCAATCTTCACTGATTTTAGTCACATATAAAAGGAACACAGACTGACTCATGTAGGGTCTATCAAATAACATTAGATTCACTTCAAACCACTTTAACATAAGTCACAATCGTTATTGGTAACCTTTCTCTCTTACCTTCGGTATATCAAGAATATTGGGTGTCGGGGTTATTTCTCGTTATTCCAATATAATAATTCATCAACAAATATAATGAATAACCGACAACAAATAGCAGTATACAGTATTGATTGAGCAGGTAATTTTTAGCAGTTTCAGCAGTTATTAAAAGCCGTGTGTCAGCAGTATTCACAGATCAGTGATTCCATGAGTTTCCATGAGTTAAAGGATATATGTCCTTATAATTAAACCTACTAGTGTTGAGCTAAAAAGCAGAAAGCACAAAACACTACAAAGCCGTTCTTTCGTGGCTTTGAAAAACTCGTGACTACTGCTCTATACGAGGATACCAACTACCCTTATTCCACGAAGCTCCCGTTCAACACAGAGAAAGAGCAGTGAGATAGGAAAATTTCAGTTCAGTAGCTCTGTGATAGGTCAAAATCAAGGCTAACTCAAATTCTATTGGGAGATACAAAACAAGGCTATGACGCAACCTTCTTAGGCTGGTTGGCTGATTAAACAGAGCCCAGATACCTGCGTACAGCAAATCAGCCAATAAGCTGGTAGCTTGCACTATTTTAACTATAGATCCCCTTTAGAGTATTCTAGCGACCGGGGGGGAACTGGCCAACAAGGCAAACGAATCAGTTATCCCACAAAAGCTTTTACACCGCTCCCAGAAAATGGGATTTAAGTCTATAAAATATACCAAATCACAGTTTCTAAAATATAAAAATACTCTAAACAGTTAGTCTTTCTTGCGCGGACGGCGTTTACGCAGTTTTTTAAAGCTAGCAAGAGTCATTTTCTCTTTGGGGGAAGCCACTTTACTAGGAGGGCCATAACTCCTGGGTGAAGGGTGCAATATGATTGCATTAAAAGGTTTGGGTTTACGGTCGGTGTCTCGTCCATTTCGATATGCTTCTCCTCGAGCTGATTTTCCTCCGCTTGTCATGGGATACGTTCGTCCAAAACTCTCGCAGAGAATAGGGTTTTCTAAGCTTGATATCTTCTTTGAGATTCGAGGTTTCCCAATCGAACTGAGATAAGGCCAATTCGTTTATCGATTGGACTTACTGTTATAACTTACGTTTGTCTGAACAAACGCAGGTTTCTTTTTTGATCTTTATAGAATAGCGTTTAACTCGTTTCGTACAACGCTCTCCTTCACCTTGATGAAGGGTTGTATTGCGTTAAACGGGACGACCATACGGTTGGATAGTGATATTAGGTGTCTGCGTCATAATCCGGCTAGGTAAGATGGGCGGCTAGCTAGAAATCACTGTCGGAGTGTTACCGATTAATTGTTAGGGTAGCACTAGATCTTGAACAGTGAATACCGTCCGCGAGGATCCGCGACACCACCAGGATCGCAGGTCTGAGGTCCAACTAAGGAATGAGGAGGTTTGACCGAGTATTCCGGGACTCTGATCGTAGGTTTACTCTAGGATCGTTAGAGCCGAGTGAGCATAGGTGATACGTCAAACAAGTTTCGCTCGAAACTCCAGTAAATATAACGAACACAACTGTGTTTAACACAACGTTTCCGTGGATGTTTATGTCTTTCCGTTTATTGGCTGGGTCTAGGGCATTTACCGTAATAATACCCAAAAACGTACGTCTTGTAGGGGAAACGCGAGTGATCTTTCTCCAGCTTACAATATTCCTCCATCCGTTCGAAGCTATTCGGTACAACAGGTAGCGGTCGATCGGCGGTAAGATACATCATAGGGGAATCGAGCCGTTTGAGTTCTACCATGGGATGTGATACCTTGAGGATATCGAGTTTCTAGATTTTGTTGACTGGCAATATTGAGATATGTTTCTATCAGGAATTCCAGATAATCGTTGAAGTCGCTGCGTTTATCCGGCTCCTCAACGTCTTCTCTTTCGAGTCTGTTTCGAATAGAATTCTCGTGTTCCATTCTCGGTTTATCGTTCCGCCTCCGCTGGGAAGGATATTTCAATCGTACCATTTCCCTTTTGGTGTCGACATTGTCCGTATCGTGTAAATCGATAGGATGACCAGTAGTTAAGAAGCCCACATACGTACCATTACGATGCGTATAGCGAGCGGTGAATTTCTTATAGTCCAACTCACGCGTGAGCTGCTCTTGGGACATTGGCGGTTCGATATAACGACCATCATCCTTCGTAGTAGTTGGACTAGTATCACCGCGTATCAAGCTATAAACAAACGTTTGAAAGTAGAGTATATCGTTCCCCGATACCAAGACCATCTTCTATCAACTCCGTCATATCTGCTATATATGAGTTTATCCATATTATAATGAGTTTATATTTAGGCGAGCGGGCGTCGCTGCCTACCCCAATCAACCCCCGGACAGTACGAGATCCTCAGCGCCGATTTGTCGTCGCCGCTGTACTTTCGCCAACGACGTAGCCGCACAACGACAACGACAACCGGCACAAGTCACTCAACTGTCCGTCCCAAAGGCTTAGATGTACTTCAGGTTTTCCTTGGAGAGTTAGGTTACTTTTACGATTGCGACTAGCTACTGTAAACACACTTTAGCAGTAACATTCACCTATAAACTCACAAATACCACACAACTGGTCACAACTACACACATTCGGGCCATTTGTCCGTTAGTCAATGCCTTCCAGAATGTCACTGTATTATTATGTATCCTTGGATACTAGTAGTGCGCTATTTATTCCCTATGCTATTCAATGGGACAAGCTTTCTATTGTTCTTTTAACTCAATTCTAATTCTAGCGTGGTTGTTGCTATGGTGACATTATGCAAAGCTAGCGGTAGAATTAGGGTAATTCCAATGCATACAGATCTGGGATGTTATTTAATAGTATTCTTTAATAGTCAATGTTCTGTTTTATACATGACTTTATGAATTTTATCGGCTATTGACTATGTTTGGGAGACTTTCGCACACTCATACACATAATAAGATAAATCTCCGCTCCCTTGATCTATTAATTAATGGAATTTTGGGAATGTTATAAATTGCGTAAAAATGGCAATTTATTAAATTCATTAAAAGGCATGAATTTAAATTTATTCCCTGAAATTTTATTATTTGATAATTAAGTTGACATATTTTGATTCTAGAATATGTCTGGGGACACAAGATCCTTAATTCTATGACAATTGTCTTTTTAAGAATATCGGTAAATGCTACGATATCTTAATTGACTAGAATTGCTGAAGGATCTGAATTTTACAGATTTTGATTTATTAGATTTGCAAATATTAAATAATTAATATTTGAGATGGGCACCGATTTATTCCAGAACTTGTCTGGGGACGTTAACCACTGATTCTAGAATTTGTCTTTCAAGTATATCGGTGGGTGCCGCGATATCTTAATCGACTAGAATTACAGATGGTCAAAGGGTTTAACAGATTTATTTTGCGTGATACGCTACTGTTAAAGGGACATCACGCTACTATATGTATTATTTAATATACGGTATGAGAGCAATATCGCACGAAGCAATGTCAGTGTGAAGAGGCAAGTCGTTTCCAAGGTCTACCCAGAGCTTGGTTTAGCCGAGACACGAGGATCTGAACTTTGCATTCCTAATACTCTGCCTACCAATAATACTTAAATATAGTAGTGGCTTTATTGTACTTTAATAAGTACGGACATTTCATCTTACTGTAGTTACGTATTTGTAATGTAATACGGACAGTAAGGAAGAAGGAAAAGAATTATTTCTTGCCGTCGCACTAAATATAATATATACGTAATTACGTACGCAATAAACACGAATATGATCCCTGACATGTTTAGCTTGGTTCGGAACTTGGGTTGTCCAGCAAAGATGACTTCGGCTAGTTCTTTATCGATGAATGTTCCTGTGCTACCGGAGTCCAGGAGGGCGTTCACTATATAGCTCTTCTGAGGTCCGTGGACCCGTAACTGGACTACAGGAAATTCTCGGATTCCTATATTGGAAGTTGGCGCTTTCCAAGATGGTTGTTGATCGGAAGTAGTTAAGGTAAGGTCGCTGTCTGTGTCTTTCTCATGCACGAGTACTCGATACACTGCGGTGGTGTTTATTAGGTAACAGGATTCGTTTTGGTCGGAGAACTCGTCCGTATAGAATCCTTCCATCTCAGATTGATCAGTGTCGTTCACATCACTGAATTGGACATGTAGTTCGGACTCACTTACCTGACTCGGGCTGTTTCGTTCGAATTCCGTGTGCAACAAGATATGATGTTTTGCGCCGCACTTTGCACACCTTGCGTCGGAGTTACAGGTTCGCCGTTGGTGTCCTCGTCTGAGGCAATTATAACACAACCGCTTATCCCACATGACTTCACGTCTATCCTCGAGTGATTTCCTCAGGAATTTATCACACGCATTTAAACGGTGGGGCCCGTCGCACAACACACATTTCGGCTTGATGTTACTTACTTTAACCTGTGCTATGTGGTGCACACTTGTTCTTTCCTCGGGCTTTCTCACCTGAATTCTTTTAGGAGACGTAGGAAGGGTTTTTTGTACCGGTTCCCTTCTGTCATTGGGTCGAGACTTGGATTTACTTACCTGATCTTTAGGCATTTTATTGACATAATAAGATCTTTCAGTGTCTTTCCCGCTATCCTCCCCTTGGGAAGCTTGGCTTTCGCCATCGTCGGTATAACACACTGGTGTTACCTTTCTTCTGGAGACGGGTTTCTCACTTACCTTGTTTTCCAGTGTCTTCTCTCTGGACTGTCTTAGGAGCTGTAATTTCACTTCTCCATCTAAGAATGACATGAGATCAGCCATGGTAGGGTCTCGTTGTTGTTGTTCCATCATATATAACACCTTCTTGTCCCAGCGTGTACCTACTCCACCCTTGGGCAAAGTAGATGCTAAGGCTCCTACAACCATAGAATTCTGGTATTCATGAGACTTACCTAACCAATCTAGTTGTCTACAGATCTCCTGAATCTCATCGGAAAACTCTATAATCCCGCTGCTAAGAAACTTTCAGGGCGCCATTAATTTCGCATATAAATACCTAGCTATGTTAGTCCTATTACCATACCTGATGTTTAGTGTATCCCAAACTTGTCTTAATCCATCTGGATGTCCAATAAATTTTAACGCCATTGACTTGGGAGGTCCTTCCAAACATTCGATGAGGAATCTTAGTTTCTCTCCATTAGATAGTACAGAGTTCTGTATGTTATCTTTGTAAAATTCATTAAAAGGTAACCATTTCATCTCATCTCCATTGAACTTGACGATCTCTCCCACCTTCACCGCTTGCCGGGCTTCGGTTCTAGCCATTTGACGCGTAAAACTTTCTTGGGCCATCGTGTTATTTAATATCGAGTTATCGGTATATAAATTTCTCGGATTATGATCAGTTCTATATGGAATATCATTATCAACAGGTCTATAATTACCCTTAATAGGGTTCACTATAGGAGTTTCTACTTCGCTAGCAGTATAAATGCGTGTAGGCTCCACACCTTGCGCATGAGATACTTCAGACCTAACGGGTTGACACATTGTTACAGGGGGTGGTGGTATACCCTTTTGTAAATTTACTAATTTATCGCGCTCTAGCGCGATATTTTGCTGCACTTCTTGCAACTCTAACTTACTTTCTCTCACTGTTCCCTTTAAATGTTGGACAGTCCCTTCCAACTCTCGGACCTGTTGGGAGGAGCGTATCCGATTCTCCTTCATCTCTCCGAGGAGAATATCCATCCCCCGCCGTCTCTCGTCTACCCAATCAACCGCCGAAACGGGATCCGCCAACGTCGTAGCGGGCAGACGAGGGACAACGGGCGACAAATTTGGAATATTTCGCTCGGGGTCCAGGACCTGAACTGTCTCCTGGGCAGTTCTACGGGGCACAGGTAGCTTAGTGCTATGCAGAGGGAATTTATAGGTAGCTTCAGGGAGCACAGGTGTATCTATTACCGAAGGGGTGATTTCAAGAACAGGCCTACTTATTTCAGGCTCATCTAATATAGTAGGGAGTCTTTCTATTGTAATTATTTGGTCTGTGGGTTCTGTACTCTCTAAGTTGGTGTTATTTAGTTGCCTTCTAACAGCTGGAGGCAAATCAGGCAATTTCTGACGGTGGAATGTTCTTTTACGTCTGCTTAGGCGGGATCGATTTCCTCCGCCTTCAGTGTCGGTGGTATCGCCTTCCTCAGATGATGTATAACCTTGTCGTTTGGGAGTAGATCGATTCATCATCTGCATATTACTAGCTGTTAACTGTTTATTAAAGTTATCTTGCCTCTCTTGAAGATTTTCCAACTCTAGTTGGGTTGTCTCTTCAGATGCCCTCCGTTCTGCTTCTGCCACTGCTATCTTTCTTTCCGCTTCTGCCGCTGCCGCTTTCATTGCTGCAGCTGCCGCTTTTGCCTCTGCCGCTGCCTCTGCTGCCTTTCTTTCCGCTTCTGCCGCTGCCACTGCCGCTGCTGCTGTCTTTCTATCTTCTATACGTTTTTTCTTTACTTGTTCTTCTTGAACCTTGGCGATGCGGAGTTGTTCATCGAATTTAGCTTGGTTCGCCGCTAACCTATCCACATCAATTGCATCTAACACAAGTTTGGCTCCTTCGCTGTTAGGGCTAAGTCCCTCCAGCCTTCTCCTCAACTCGTCATCTCCTAAAAAACGCTGATAGTCTGACAGATAGATGTCAATGGCATCCTTCTTATGCGGTTTCTCTGCCGTCGCTTCACTTTCCACTTGGGAAAAAGTAGCGTCTGTTGATTCTCCATGGGTTGAGCGCTCCTCCAACTGAGCTTTCCACTGAGCTGCTCCTTGAACCTGGCGACTCACCCGTTGAAACCAAGTCTTTACGGCAACTTGCAACGACGTGTCTTGTTTTCTTTTAGAAGCCTCCTCAAAGGCGGATAAGATTAGCCTAATCCGCAGAACTCTTTCTCTAACTTGATAAAGCAGCTGTCCCTGCTCTTGAGGTCCTTGAGGTTGTTTAAACAGTTGTTTTTCTACTCGCTCCATAGAGCTGAAGAATCCCTGTGCGTATCCGGCTGCGGACCTCTTCCACACAGCTGGATCGATGGTTTCCTTGGCTACTCCCATCCGGTGTATGTCTTCCCAGGCAGCTTCTGATAAATCAAACGGGAGTCCGGGTCCGGGGAAGTTCCATTGCGACTCGACAATAGACTTCAATTCTTCCCTCGTGTATCCCGCATAACTATCTCTAGTTGGTCGTTGACTTCTCGCCCAATCGATCTGGTGTTCTTCCACCGCGATCAATAACCTAGTGAGTACGGCTGCAGGAAGGATGAGAAGGGGATCCGTATAAACCGCATCCGTCATCTCTGCTCCGCGCTCGGGTGTCAGCTCTACAGTATCCTCACTACTGGAGCTGCTGGGCCGCTGAGTAACAAGCTCCTGACTCGCGGGTTGTTGCTGTTCCGCTGCTTCTTGGTCCCGCTTGACCTGAGCTCGGGTGCCTATGATAGACCTACGATGTTGGACTAGCCTAGGTTCTGTTATTACTACTGGAGGGATGACCTTCCTCACAGTGGGAGGTGAACTGAACTTACGACTAGAGGGTTCTACACCTCTATCTGAGTCGCAGATAGTTACATCTAATAGACTGTCTGACAGGTTCTGCTTAGTATCAGACATATTTGTGAGTACAGTTGAATGCCTACTGCTATATTACAGTCTGAGCAAGTCTAGTAATTCAGTATTAACTGCTAGCCTAGTAATTAATTACCGATACTGCTACTCAGTGTAGCGTGATATATATAATATATTAAATACCGGTATGCTTAAGATAATTGCTAATGATAAGGATGATAAAGAGATAATGATAATGATAAAGATGCTTGATAAGTATTATTACAGACTAGGTTTATCACAGAATACCGGTATAATTTTAGCACAAATATATATAAATATATAATAGGCCTATCGGGAATACCGGTATACAGCTTACAGTTTGTAGTATATATAATTCTGGACTAGAATTAATTACAAGTACCGGTATAATTTCAGCCTAAATTTATAGAAATAAAGATAATAGGCCTATCATAAATACCGGTATATCAATTATTTTAAATAATTGAATTTCTGAACTTTAGGGTTACTTGGTTACTCTACTTACTTTATTACCGTTATTTGAGCAGTAGTCCAACTGATATTGAGACCTAATGGTTATATGGTAGGCCTACTGTTTATAAATCGTTAGATTTGATTTATAATATATATATACCCGTTTTAATGGGTTTAGTCAATGTTTGAAATAAATGTTATTATTTCTGGGGAGTAATCACTACACAAAGCGGTGCGCTTTCAGTGAGGTGTTACTTATAGGACACTAAAACAAATAATTATAATTTACCTAAGTTACTTAATACTACAAATTACATACAATTCGGGTGAGATTACAATCTCTAAATAAACATAAAAATTTACAAAACACAAAATACGAATTTTTAGGGTAATTTTACAAGAAGTCTACAAACCAGCCTAACAAAGGGTTAGAATTCTGGTTATTACAACGGACAGGGTAATGCGGTATTTGAAATAATAAGTAGTAGTAAATACACTGCGTTGTCTAGATAGGAAAATACCACCGCCTGACGACCTATAGCCGTATCGCTATAGGTTCTACGTTATGTATCACGGAGTGTTCCTACCTAGAAGTTAATAGAGCTAATCGAACGTGCCTATCAACCACTTTACAACACAAATATAATGCCTACACTAATTACTCTCGGAAAGCACTGTACACTAAACCCTAAATTAGGTACGAGTACTTGTACAACAGATAATCAGTAGTTAAATATACTTGAACAGCTAAAAGAACCACGGCATCTGCTGGAGTGACCGATGCACAAAATCACCAGTCTTTACCTACGCCAAGCAGCCCGTGTAGTACCGGGGTTAATTTAACTATAGCGGTATGTATAACAAACACAATTACTGTAGGAACAAACTTGGGGAATGAATGTTGCGAATAATCGCATAAACTCTGAATAATAAATATTACGCTACGCGTACAAACTACTCAAACAAAATGCAGACCGAACACTGACAGACTACTATCAAGCCTAAACAAACTACGGTATATGCAGACTCCGAAATAATTAGGTAGTATGCGTTCTAACCCAGTAGTACGACTTATTCTTTAATTGGGGGTTTACCTTACAGCATTCGCTGCCCCTACTTCCTAACCGTTCTTTATCGGACAAGTGATCTACACACGCTGCAATCCGCTCAGGCCTAATAACAGCCAGACAACTATCCAGCCTACAAATTATCTAAATAAAATTATACGCTACCCGTACAGACTTACACAAACAAAGTACAGACTAAACGATGGCAGACTACTCTCAAGCCTAAATAAACTACAGGACATGCAGACTCCGAAATGATTAGGGAGTATGCGTTCTAACCCAGTAGTACGACTTATTCTTTAGTTGGGGGTTTACCTTACAGCATTCGCTGCCCCTACTTCCTAACCGTACTTAATCGGACAGATGATCTACACACACTGCAATCCGTTCAGACTTAACAGCAATCAGACAACAGCTCAGCCTACAAATTGTCTGTACAATCTGATCAGGCTTACACGCCTTCTGTTCAATACTGGCCTACAAACAAATAAAACTTGACAGAAATAAGTAAAAATCTCAATAAAAAACCAGGGCTGCAGTCCCTGATTAATTATTAAGGCCTACCGGTATATAACTATCAAAATCGAATAATACTAATGTACTTATACGGGAAGTACCGGTTAGGACAGTTAGGCCTACGGACCTACAGAATTACCGGTTCTGGCAGTTGGACCTACGGACCTACGGCAGTACCGGTTCTGGCAGTTGGGCCTACTGACCTACAGATGTACCTTTCAGGTTTACCGGTTGACCGGTACTTTCAACTTTATTGCTTACTGCAATAAAGAAGCTATATCCTTTAATGTTCGCGCTTTCAGACCTTTGGCAGTTTAACCCGCCAAATTAAGATGTCTTCTAGATATTAAATCGCTTTTTAGCCTATGAGAAGTATTTGATTCACTACACTAGTCGAAACCAATCTGTGCGCGATCATTCACCCGCTGGATATTCCCGGGAGATTGGGTTCGACGGTTTAATTTTATTGCTATGTAAGCCTAATGTATTATTCGACTGACAGTATTATATAATCTCTGACAATATTATTCACCTTCGGGAATATTAACAGTTCCTTTAGGACGTGGCGCTTTATCTATATAAACAGAGTTATGACTTAAACTACTCACAACGATATGGCTTAATTATAATTCACATATATAGCGCATTCTTTAGGAAATGCTTCTTTAACAGACTCACTCATACACAATGCTGCACAATACTGCACACTAATCTGCCAATCTTCACTGATTTTAGTCACATATAAAAGGAACACAGACTGACTCATGTAGGGTCTATCAAATAACATTAGATTCACTTCAAACCACTTTAACATAAGTCACAATCGTTATTGGTAACCTTTCTCTCTTACCTTCGGTATATCAAGAATATTGGGTGTCGGGGTTATTTCTCGTTATTCCAATATAATAATTCATCAACAAATATAATGAATAACCGACAACAAATAGCAGTATACAGTATTGATTGAGCAGGTAATTTTTAGCAGTTTCAGCAGTTATTAAAAGCCGTGTGTCAGCAGTATTCACAGATCAGTGATTCCATGAGTTTCCATGAGTTAAAGGATATATGTCCTTATAATTAAACCTACTAGTGTTGAGCTAAAAAGCAGAAAGCACAAAACACTACAAAGCCGTTCTTTCGTGGCTTTGAAAAACTCGTGACTACTGCTCTATACGAGGATACCAACTACCCTTATTCCACGAAGCTCCCGTTCAACACAGAGAAAGAGCAGTGAGATAGGAAAATTTCAGTTCAGTAGCTCTGTGATAGGTCAAAATCAAGGCTAACTCAAATTCTATTGGGAGATACAAAACAAGGCTATGACGCAACCTTCTTAGGCTGGTTGGCCGATTAAACAGAGCCCAGATACCTGCGTACAGCAAATCAGCCAATAAGCTGGTAGCTTGCACTATTTTAACTATAGATCCCCTTTAGAGTATTCTAGCGACCGGGGGGGAACTGGCCAACAAGGCAAACGAATCAGTTATCCCACAAAAGCTTTTACAGGTGCTGGTGGATTGCTTCACGAATACTATTTTGATTGTTGGTTAATGATGTTGAGGATGATCATTTTTCTATAAATTTGTTGAAAAGTCATAGTCTTAAAATTCAATTCAAAATTTAAATTCAAATTAAATGCTGCTATGAATGAAGGATGACTTTTTTTGGTTCGTATCTCGAGGGGCACCGAGTTCCAGATTATTTGGCCCTCGAAAATTCACGGAACGTTGAGAAGAAGCGAGGTGAAAAAGTGGAATGGTAAAATCACTACGGGCGGAGGAGCGAGTGTAATAGTTGTCAATTGTGGATCATTTCTGGAAAAGTTTACTAAGTAATGAAGTGGTACTTATAAATTTTGAGTGAATATTGTGAATAAAAGTAGCAATGGAAAGTTCGTAGAGTTTATTGAGTGGTAGAATTTTAAGTTGTTTGTATATGGGTAATGAGGAAGCCCGGTAGTGTGAAAAGCAAAAGGTAATACAAGGAATTAGTTTGTTAACTTAAGTGCGCAGTGGTTTAAGTAAAGAAGAGTTGGAACTACCCCATAGTATTATACCGTACTTGTTGTAAAGATGAATTAGTGTAAAATGTAGAGTTCGGAGGATGTTAAAAGGAAAGATATGCTGAAGTTTATAAAAGATACTGGTAGATTTATAATTTTCTTAAGTACGTATTTAGTATGTGTTTTCATTGCATATTATCATCTAACCAAATACCCAGTAATTTTGTATTATTTTGTGTCTATTATATATTATGTATGTTATAATTTTGTGCGGTTTGTTTAATTTCGGTATCATTGATTTTAATTGGATGGTTGATTTTGTTTGTAGTGGTAATATTGGAAAAAATGGTGTATTCGTGTTTTTTTTAATTAAGGAGTAGTCTGTTATCAGTTAGCCAGTCATTGAGTTTTGAAAGTTCGTTGTTTGTGGTAGAGACTAGGAGGTCAATGTTTGAATGGGAGTTGAGTGGAGTTGTGTCGTCGACAAAAAGTGTGCTAAGTAAGGTGGGGAAATATGGGGAAGAGTGTTTGGGCGAGACAAGATCCTTGTGGTACACCACATGATATCGGTAATAAAGTAGAGTTAATGCCGTCAATTGAAACAAATTGGTTCCGATTGGATAGAAAATTCGAAATTAGTTTAAGAGGAATACCTCTAACACCATAGGGATCAAGTTTCTTTATAAGGATCTTGTGGTCTACAGTGTCGAAGGCCTTCTTAAGGTCAATATAAGCTGCACAAGTTGTCTGATAGGAGTCGAGCATAGTGTAAATTTTTTCGCATATTGAAATCAATTGAAATCATATTGAAATTTTATCGCATGCGAAGTGGAAGTTTTGGGATGGAAGCCGTATTGAGAGCTAGTGATTAGGTTGTATTTGTAAAGGTAAGACTGTAATTGTTCGTCTAAAATTTGTTCTAGAATTTTGCTGAAAATGGGAAGGAGAGATATGGGACGGTAATTGTTGGCGTCAGAAGGGTCATCCGATTTGAAACGAGGAATAACTTTGGTAATTTTTAAGGAGTTGGGAAAGAAGCCAGCAGAGATTGAAATATTAAATAAGTAACATAAATGGGGAGAAAGCTGTTCAGCTGCTATTGTAGTGAGTTTAGGAGGAAAAGGATCATTGGAACTGGAATTTAATTTAAGGTGAAGAATTCTATACTGTAGTTCAACCAGTGAAGTTTCCTTTCTGGTAGGTAAAGTATTCTGCAGTTTAGAACCTACTGTTGCAAAATATGAATTAAAGGCATCAGTGATCTCCCGAGGATCAGATATAATTTTTGTGTCCGAATCAGTTTTAATGACTAGTTTTTTTGGAGATGATCTCGATGAACATTTTTGTAAAACAGAATTGATGATAAACCATGTTTTGCGAATATTGTTTGAGTTATTGTCAAATTGTTGAAAAAAAATATTTTTTTCAGCTGCTCTCAGAGTTGATGTTAGTCAGTTACGGTAAAAGGTGAACAATTAGTGATTGGTTTCGGTTTTATTTTTTAGAAGGAACAGTTTGTTTGTCCTTTGTGTGAATGGATTTGAGTAAGCTGTCACTAATCCAAGGTTTAATCGGTCGATTTTTGTGGTTATAAATTTTAGTAGGTAAATTGTCAGTACATATTTTCGTAAAGTCTTTGTAAAAGTGGTCAAATTTTAAATGCAAAGGAATTGATTCGTCCATGTAAGTCCAATTGGACGTTGAATTAATATTCCGAAGAAAGCGTTTAGCATCGAATTTTGAAAAGTCATAAGATGTTCGAGGTTTTGGATTGTTATAAACACAATAAATTTTTGAAGGATGATGAAAGTCGAGTGGTGATCGCAGTTACCTATTTTGCAATTGAAAGCATTCGAAACTGCAGTAGTAATGTTTGTAATTATGTGGTCTAGAAGAGTTGCAGAAATCAACTTAGGATCAACGCGAGTTGGATGGTTTAGAATTTTTATATATCCAAAGGAGTTCAGTAAATTAGTATAATCCTTCTGTATTTGCTATAGTATCTATTTTCCTTCGGTATACTTCTGTATATTTATATCACCAGTAATTATTGTGTTTATTTCAGTAAGTCTGTTGAGCGTAGCGTTATATAGGGTTAAGTAATCGGTTGGAGATACAGCATCTGTGCGGTAAATTGAGCCAATAATAATGGACTTGGATCCCGATCTGGAAATTTTAACCCATTTTGAGTTCTTGAGTCCCACAATCTGGAACTCAGGACATTCAGATACTTTCAAAGAATCGCTCACATATATTGCAGTCCTACCTCGTCTGGAATTTCCACCATGGCAATAACTAAGTATTGGTGGAAAATTTACCAGTACTCAGTTTGTACTGTAAGCCATCCTTCAGTCCTTAATGCTGTAATGCAGTAATGCGCCGCCATGCGGTCAGACAGTAACCGGACTGAATCTGATGGTAGCAGAGTACATGAGTAGGGAGGGCCCCAGTACTGCTACTGCAGTAGCCTAGTCTAGCATTGTATTACAACAATCCTTACTGGTGTACTGCATCGGTGAATGTAGTATGTTTCGCAAAGGTTTATTTCAAATTAAACGGCAAATATTTGAATTAGAGCCCATATCTTATTTGTTTATGAATGTCTGAAGTTTGAAAGTGCAAAATGTGACCCCTATCAGTAGATGGATAGCTTTCGCCCCTGCTTTAACCTTTTCGATAATTTTCGCATTACTTTCAGTAGCTTTTGTTAGCTTTCGATAATTGTCCTCTTTCAGAACTATCCAACTCTGCCTGGGTGAACCTTAATTAGCAGTGAGATGCCAAGTAGTAGTAACTGTAGTAGTAAAATAAATATCTACAAATAACATATGAAATTAATTACAAAAATATTTTACACATGTAGGCCTAGAAAACTTAATGTTCGCAGGAGTGCTAGAGAAAACTGGAAGCCTAGAATGACAGGTGTATTTTCAACTGCAGTAAACAATGTACATTATTATAATATTGTTTATAGCTTTCCAGCTATGTGCACCTTGGTCTTAATATACTCTACTGGGTAAATACAATATTAGGCTAATTAATTAGTGTAATGTGTAATGGATCAGTACCTGAGGGTTAGGATACGACAGTGTGAATGCTGAACTGAAATAATCTGAATGCAAAAACCTTTATTCTATATATACAGATAAGTAAGACACAATGAACAAAAGTAACGGTACAGCTGTTGTTTGAATTTCCCGCCTTTTACAATATAGCAGTATTTGTACACAGTATATAGAATTTTAACAGCATACAGTAAAAACTGAAGCAGTGGTCTTCACGTAGCACGTTAGGGACCACCACAAATGGCTAATAAGTATGCCAATGTTTCAGTGATTAGACCAGACAACCATAAACAATAATTATACCGTACATGATTAAGAAGACCGCCATGAACAGCCTAGTAAATGATACATGGCTGAGCATGAGCTGCCAGTCAGCCAATCAACAACAGGTGGGATTAAATTATTTATGCCTGTTTGGTGATACTTCCAGGGAAGTGTCGGATAATTAAGCAGCAACTATCTAACCTACATTTTATCAAACTATCATTATTATTATTTAAGAATGAACATTAAAAATGCATAGTACTGCATTACGGTAAACACTACTGTTCTAGTAGGTTGCCAGGGCTGTTGTTTAGAATACCCTGGTTCAGTATCATACCCTGGCTCCAGCTGATCGCGCCCAGCAGCAATCAACTCTATTGTAGAAATGAACCTGTCCCACAGCAACATTCGCCTGTAGATCAACCCACCACCATTCTGCTGCATTGATGTTTGTACCGGTACAGGAGCCAGCCGCCCAATCACCATTAGTATTACCATCGACTGCCATTGATGGGTTTACCTGTATCGATTGGGTATATATACTACTTTGACCTGTTGGTTTTCCTCTGGCTATGTTTCCTGAATATTTAAAATAAATAATTATATTATCATATGAAATTAATCATAAGAAACAATAATTTAATAATAATTCAATTAATTTATTGATTGTGATATAGTCATCTAACTTGTTTTATGATAATAATTGTTCAGAGGTTATCATACTGTAGTAATTAGCGAAACACAGGCTTCAAAAACTAACCTGTGATGTACCTCGAGAAGTTAATGGCGCAATTCACCAAATATGTGTTTTGTGGCTTTAAAAACTTCATTTAATTTAACTTAAGGGAAAGGAGCAGATTACAGTATCGGTTTTTTTTAACCAAAACAATAAACAATACCAACTGACACTGATACAGCAGATACTCAGATCTTCCACATAATTCCAATGTTCCAGGGAGAGAAATTACTACTAGGATCGGCATGCTGCATTGCAGCTGCATTTTTAAGAATGCTGTGCCGGTCAACAAAATTGCACCGCCACAACTCCCTATCACCCATAACATTTGCTAGATCATCCACATCTTCAAGGCCAGTGTCCTTAAAGATGCGTCTCAAGAAAGTCATGGGCTGTCCACCATGCTTATTCACACCATGAGGCTGCCAAAGTACAAGATTATGCACTGGCTGGTCCTCATGGTGAAAGCAATGTCCTACAAAGCGGAGGCGATTTTGTTCTAGTGTCAAGCTTGAGGGAACCAATGAGACACCTCCAATGTTATATAGTGTCTGGTTGGAGATGTGTGCATTGTACTTGACACAATGAACCCGGCGTAGCATTCTTGTGAATGTGCCATCCAGAGATTTGGTGTCCTCAGCAGTTAGAGCCCAGCATGGACTCCCGTAGAGGAGTACTGGAACTACTGCTGCTCTAAATAATCGGACCTTAAGTTTCCGATTAATTCTCGGTGACTTCCAAATCCTGGAAAGCCTCTTTAAGGCTGCCCATGCCTTTCCCTTACATATTACTCACCTGACTTCTGGATCCATGATCCCAGGTAACAGAAGTCGTCCACATGCTCAAGCATACCATCCTTTGAGCTTATGCTCATCCGATCAGAGACTTGCTGAGGACTTTCAAAGTTAACTGTCAAAATTTTGGTCTTTCTGGAGTTAATAAAAAGACCAACACTAGAAGCAGCATGTTATAATGAGCCGAGGAGCCGTTGGGCTCCCTCTAATGATTCTGAGAGTACTCCTAAGTCATCAGCAAAGTCTAGATCAGTTAGGTACTTGGCAAGATTTCATCAACTTCTGGAGCCAGTAGGTGGAGTTATCATCACCCCATCATCATTATGATGATCTAAGGACATGCGTAGAACATAGTCAACCACAATAATGAACAAGAATGGTGCAAGTGTGTCTCCTTGGAGGACGCCCCATAACACTTCAAATGGTTCTGTGTCACCGTCAACAGTAGACACAAATGTTGTCGAACCATCGTACTGGAGAGAAACACTACAACCCTAAGGATCTGTTCTCTGCCTCTGCTAGCCCAGATTCCAGTCGATATGCTTGGGTGGCTCCTTGGCTACAACCCAGGTGAGGACCCACAAATACGTAGCATCTCAAGCGCAGTTTCAATGCTGCAGGCCGATTATAGTTGTAGGCCATGACCTATAGACCCTAAGCTTTCTCTTAGCACAGTGAGTATTCAGGAACATCGAATGCAGACTGGACAGATTGATGAGGTTCTGATTAAGGACATGGGGGGTGGTTGGGGACTCGCCCTCCCATCAGCAGATGATTGTGGCAATGGTGTAATTGGTCTATTGATGAATCCAACTGCACATGCAGCATTGGACAAAATAGACCAAATCTCTAACTGCATCATCCGTTGCCACCTCTCATGTTCTGGAAGACTGGCTAAGAAGTTTCCTAAGGTGGTTCTGATTGTGTGCTACTCTCCAACTAGTGTTGCCCCTGTAGAGAAGGTGGAACATTTCTACCACAATCTACAAGCAGCCACTGATGGAGTGGATCAGCATGCATTCTTAGCATTCCTGGGAGACTTTAATGCAAGTCTGCATCAATCACCTATATCACCCTGGGTCTATAGCAATAGTGTTAACCGAAATTCCGTCCATCTTCAGGATTTCATCTCTGGAAATGGATTGTTTTCGGGTGGAATCCAGTTCAAGAAGCGAACTGGAAAGCTATGGACTCATAGTGGACCCAGTGGTCACAAGTCCCAGATAGACCATATTCTGTTTTACCAGAAATACAGGAGCTCTATACAAGACTGGAATGCACTTCGACCCTTCTCCAGTGATCACCACCGTATTTATTGTGGCTAAGGTAAGACTTAGTCTGCGTGCTAGCAGAACAACGAAATCTGCCTTGCCGCGGCATGACTGGTCCTCTCTGTTGCAACAGCCAAGTGTGAGATCCAGTTTCACACTACAGCTGAGCAACAGGTATGATGCTCTTGCCTCTGAGGCGGCAGATCACTGTGAGGGCTATACTGCCTTCACAGAAGCAGTTAAGTTAGCAGCTGCAGAAACAGTTCCTGTATACCCTCGAAAGAGGAAAAGGGCCCCCTGGACTGACAACAAAATTCAGAAGTGCCGAAATGACCTCCATAAGGCGCAGAAAGAGTCCCGACTCAAACAGACTACAGCGGCCAAGAATGCAGTTAAGGCTGCATCTAGGTCCCTGAACAGGCAGTACTCTGCTAATCTACAGGAGCTAATAAACCAACAGGTTGATGCCATCAATGATGCTGACGACAGCAGGCAATCATCCCAGGCATGGAAATCGATCAATCTGCTTACTGGGCGGAAAAGCCAACCAACCACCAAGGTTAAGGCTGATTCACCAGCCGATCGCCTCAATGGTTGGAAAGCCCACTTTGAAAAACTCCTCAATAATGACAGGGTATTGCCTGATAACTTTATAGAAGTAAAAGTGTCTGAGTCTGTACTCCCAGACATTCCCATTGGCGATATCTCCTTTGCAGAAGTGAAGGCTGCTGCAAAGAGCATTAAGACCAATCGTGCCAGTGGAGTAGATGGTGTTCCCCCTGAGGTCTTTAAAATACCTGAGTGTTTAAAGCTCATCTATCCCATCATAGTAGACATGTACCGAACAACAAGAGTCCCACAAGAAATGAAAACAAATAAGTTGGTGCCAGTTCCCAAGAAGGGCAACCTAACACTCTATGGTTCTTTTCGGCGAATTTCATTGATCTCGATTGCTGCAAAGCTATACAATAGAATTTTATGAGAGACTGTCCCATGGAAATCAGAATGGGTTCCGTAAAGGTCGTGGCACCATGGAGCCCATTTTGGCACTTAGAAGGATAATTGAAGAGTTCTCAAAAAAGAAAGACAGAAATCTGGCTGTTATCTTTGTTGACTTCTTCAAGGCCTTTGATTCAGTCTCTCGCTCACATATGTTCAGCATACTTTCATTATACGGGATTCCTGATGAAATTATTGCAGCAATCAGATCAGTATGCAATGGTTCGACAACATTTGTGCCTACTGTTGAAGGTGACACAGAACTATTTGAAGTAGCATTAAAATTATTATTTGAATATTATAATATTATTTGAAGTAGTATTAAAATAGCTAACATGTTCTATAGTATATATCACTATGACATTATTAGTATTAATATTTTTCGCAGAATTATTGAATGCTATTTATATACACCATGACCCGTAATATAGTGTCATTTTCTGATGACACGGACCCCAACCCAAAATTTTTCTACAAATCTTTATCATATTGTTTGAAATTTGAAACACAATTAGTTCAACTCACCGTGGTTGTTACCATGAAGCCGGAATTTTCGATTTTACCTTTAAATTTTATTTATAAGCGTTTTAAAAAAGTGTCTTTTGCGAAATCGCACCCTCTGTATCATTGCCATTCTTCACTTTAGTCGTAATTTCTTCACATCAATAGAACGCTTGCGTTGCAAGGATTCCAAATATGTAACAATGTCTGAATTTCGTTGAGAAACAGCTGAGAAATAGGCATTCAAAGATTGCAAGAATTATTGTTCACTGCAGGCCATTTATTCTATTTAATAAATACACAATATTCTGGAACAATTTGTTTATGTATGATTAGCAAGGCAATATAGATATTGTATAGGCATACCGCTGTTGTATACCAACTCATAAAATAAATAACACGTTCTAGAATATTGTGTATTTATTAAAAGGAATAAATGGCCTGCAGTGAACAATAATTCTTGCAATCTTTGAATGCCTATTTCTCAGCTGTTTCTCAACGAAATTCAGATATTGCTACATATTTGGAATCCTTTCAACGCAAGCTTTCTATTATTGATGTGAAAAAATTACGACTAAAGTGAAGAATGGCAATGATACAGAGGGTGGGATTTCGCAAAAGACACTTTTTTAAAACGCTTATCAATAAAATTTAAAGGCGAAATAGAAAATTCCGGCTTCATTGTAACAACCACGGTGAGTTGAACTAGTTGTGTTTCAAATTTCAAACAATATGATAAAGATTTGTAGAAAAATTTGGGGGGGTGGGGGGGGGGGGGGGAGGTGGGGGTCCGTATGGTGTATATATATATGTTCATGGTCCGGATGGTATAAAATAATATTCTAGACGTCCATCATGTATTTGTTTAGGCCTTCCAGAAATTTTGATGTTTCCGTAGTTCTACCTATAATAAGTATTAATAAATAATATTAATAAAGTTTGCAAAATTTCGCAAAAATGGCCAAAGAATTGTTCAAATTCGTGGCCGTAATGGATGATTATGAGGTAGTAGCTCTATCATAAAAGGTAGAAGCTAGCTATTTTGTGAGTGTCCATGTTAGTATTATATTTACAAATAAATTTTGTTCTAGAACTAATACATTTAGTTACAGAAATTTAATTGTTTTTGTATATGTTTTGTTACATATAAATACAGTATATATACAGTCCTAGAAGGACCTGAAGACACTAAGAGGCAACTCTATTCAGCAGCAGTAAGTATTTCTTACTTACATATTACGAATAGTCCTAACTATAGAATTATCAGATGAGTCAATTATTTTAAATAAACTATTAATAGAACTATATCTGATATGAACAACCGTTGGTAAGTTTAGATTACCAAATGCCATAGTAATACTCGTAGTAATAGACAGTGCTAGCATTGTGTGGCACATAATAAATTCAAATGTTTAATTGTTATCAAAATATTTGGCATAATAATATGTTATTCCAAATAGTGTGGTTCTCATCGACCTTAGTACAGTGAGTACAGTACTAGTGATTGTTTCTACACAATGATTAAATAATTTTATCTATAATAATATGAGGTATGGGGTTATTTGAAGAACAGTGTTAGCTGTAATTTGATGTATTTTCGGTTTTATATTGACATAGTTTGTAACAGTCTTCTTCATAACTTTCAATCCAGTTTATTTATTATTAGTATTACTGAAGGTCATTTAATAAGGTCTGTATTGAATCTAACCTGGATCCACCTCGCAACGTTTGTTACTGCCAATACAAGAAGTCACTCCCATGGGCCTTTGTGGTGTATCACATGTTCTTTTCGCGATTACGTTTTGATTGTCGGTGCACTCACTTTGTACATCGTTGTCCCATTTTCCCCATTCGCCCCATATGCCATCACCTAAAATATATTATCATATATAATTATCATTATTATTATTCGCAACATGAAAAAAATAGCTGTTATAGTTAGATAGAACAGAATGCATATAATGCATAATTTTACAAGGCACATTCACAAGAATGCTACGCCGGGTTCATTGTGTCAAGTACAATGCACACATCTCCAACCAGACACTATATAACATTGGAGGAGTCTCATTGGTTCCCCCAAGCTTGACACTAGAACAAAATCGCCTCCGCTTTGCAGGACATTGCTTTTACCGTGAGGACCAGCCAGTACATAATCTTGTGCTTTGGCAGCCTCATTGAGTGAATAATAATGGTGGACAGCCCATGACTTTCTTCAGACGCATTTAAACGACACTGGCCTTGAAAATGCGGATGATCTAGCAAATGTCATGGGTGATAGGGAGTTGTGGCTGCGCAATGTTGTCGACAAGCCGGCACAGCATTCTTAAAAATGCAGCTGTAATGCAGCATGCCGATCCTAGTAGTAGTTAAATACTTGATAACATCAGTGTGCCAATCAACAGGCATTTCCTTTTGAATAAACTCATTATCCATTGCATTAAACTCATCAGTAGCAATATAACTCCAGTGTTGCTTAAACCATTTGAACGGAGTATGTTGGGACCTGTAGATGGGCCAAGGCATTCGATAAATACCTTCTCTACCAAAATTTCTAGGATATGGTGTTGGCAAGCTAAATTATGAAGATTACGGCCAAGCTTCTCCTGAATCATTACACATGCTCCACCGTTTCCCCCAGTATTAACAGCAGTGGTATTAAAAGACATTGCCTGAACCTGATCTGAAACTCCCCAATCTTCTAAAGCATCAACAACAGCTGCAGAAATCAGTTAACCAGTATCAGATGATAGGTTTGGGACACTTATTTTTTATTATTAGCTTTCGATAGCTCTCTCTATCTTTTTCAAATAAACGATATTCTAGAATTAATGCACTAATAATAAAAAAATAAATTTTTAGTGATTGATCATATAAGTTGTCACTTTTTGAAATCTTAAAATATTATTATGCTAAAACAACTTGATCTCACACCCTACAGTCATATTCCCTAACTTT